>PVJX010042254.1:0-14255 GCA_004027295.1 Dolichotis patagonum
AAAGAGAAGAGAAGGGGGAGCAGATTCAAGAATAGTTAAAAAGCTGAGTCACTAGGCTTTAAAAATTTATTAGATTCTTAGGACACACAAAAATAAAAATCATAGAAGAAAAAATATGGTAAACCAGATTCCATGAAACTGTAACTTCTCAACAAATCGTACCATTTATAACATGACTGCATAAGCCACAGGCTAGGAGAAAATATTCAAAACATACACAAAATATTCATATCTAGAATGTATAAAGAACACTTACAACTCAGTAATGAGAAGACAAACAATCCCATGAATCATGTGCGTGTTAGTTGAATATCTATTCCCAAGGATGGTAGGCAATAGACATATTAACAATTGCACAACATCATTAGCCATTAAAGAAATACAAACATAAGCCTTGAGATCCTTAAGATATCACTATACACCCACTGGAATGGCTAAAATTACAAAAACATTAACCTTGCTATCTGTTGGCAAAGATGTAATAGAACAACTCAAATTACCATACACTGTTGGTAGGGATGTAAACTGGTGCAATTATGTTGGAAGAAATCTGATTGTTTCATATTTCCCTAACCCCGTGGCACAGAAATTTCACTTCTAGGTATTTATCCAACAGGAATAAAAGGGAAGCATATATCCTCCAAAATACTTGTAAGACAGTCCTCATAGCAGCTTTATTCATGATATCCTCCAATTAGAAGCCAAGCATGACGGTGCATACCTGCCCAGCAGTTTGGGAAGATGAGGCAGGAGGTTCACAAATTTGAGTCCAGCTTGGGCAACTTAATGATTTAGTGATACTGTGTCTTGAAATAAAAACTAAAAATAAAGAATGGCTGGGGATGCAGTCCATGGTGAAAGCCCTGGGTTCAATCTCCCACACCAGAAAAAAAAGGTGCTATATGGTTCCATTTACCATTTACTTGAAATACTAGAATAGGCCATGGTGAAACTAATCAGACCAGTAGTTGCCTTTGAGGGTGATGTGAGTGTGTGTGTGTGTGTGTGTGTGTGTGTGTGTGTGTATACTCAGTATAACGGGATGAGGAAATTTTCTGAGTGTTTAAAATGTTCTACATCTTGATGGGTGTTTGGGTTGACCTAGTGTGTGGTTTTCTCAAAACTCACTCAATGATTTGTTCAAGATTTATACACTTCCAAGGTTATGGCTGTATTTTATTTCCCTGAAAATAAGACTCAACAGGAAAATACAACCCAGCATAGTTTTTCAGGCTGCTTGTAGTATAAGCCTTATCCCCTCAAATAAGCTTCAGTTAAGAGCAGCAGCCAGATGAATGCATATAGTATGTCCATTGCAACATACAATGGGCATATTGAATTATAAAATAATAATATTGATATATAATTAAATATAAATAATATTATTGACATTAATAGGTAAAATAAGTGATGATATAACTCATAATTAAGTATTTGTAAATACTCAAAGGGTGACTTTTTCATTTTGTTTTGTTAAGACAGGGTTTTTCTACAGTTCAGTCTGGTCTTGAGCTCACTACATAGCTCAGGATGGCCTGGAAATTCCAGTGATTCTCATGCCTCAGACTCCTGACTACTAAGATTACAGATTTGAGGCACCATCCCCAGCTACCAAGAGGGTACCTTTGGAGGAGCAGTAAATACTTATGTAAACAGATGAACTTGAGAGTTATTGCTGGATAACCATTTGGAGTACAGGCACAATTCACAAATAATGTATGCACTTGATAATGAACAGGTGTGATTGTATCCATATGAATCTGCATAATTCAATAAACCATGTATTGTAATGGATATTTAAATGCATTTGTGTGAAATAAAAAGTTTTCTCAATTTTAGAGTGTGCAATTTTTGTCACTTTTGCATGGACTATCATTTTTGTTTTACCAAGGAGAATATTTTTATTAGTTTCTTATTTATAGTTCCAGTATTATTTATACAAAGGAAGGCAAATCTAAATTCTTATTTCCTCCATTTTTTGTACCAAAAGTCACATACTACACACATTGAATGAAATCATATACTCTCTGAACTGCTCTGAACTTCTAAAAAAGATTTTATTGATGACCATATTACTGTTTTTGTTAGACTGTTGAGCAGAACTGTTAACAGTCTCACTGCTTTAATGTCTACTTTGCTTTAATTTTGTAACTTGAACTACTATTTCCAATGATGAGAGTATGCAACGTATCCAGTGGCGATTTCTTAGTGTTTTTCTTTTATTTGTTGTTGTTGTTTTGTTTTGGATTTTTTTGTTGTTTGCTTGTTTCTGTTCTTTTATTTTTTTCCCTTTGGAATTCTGTATTGTTGCTTTGCTTTCATCACTAACTTATTAGGATATCTACTGGAGGTCTCAGCATCACCATGGGGCTTGTCCACATTCTTCTTTACAGCTGTATAGTATTCAACCAGCTGTGTCTTCATTTAGTCTACCAGTACTCAGTTGTTGAATGTGTGGGCTGTGTACAATTTTAAATTTTATAAATTCTATCCTAGTGAATAGACTTATGTGGCACATCCTCAGAAGAGAGATTGCAGGGTCAAAGGGACACTACCTTTGTATTTTAGTGGATACTGCTTGATTCTCTTCCACAAGGGGTTGTATGATTTTGTAACAACAAAATATGAGTATGTTTATTTCCCTTCAGCCTTCTATGAAAAAATGTGATGTCAGATATCTGCAATTTTTTTGGTAAATGTTATAGGTGAAAAACTGCATCTTGATATAGTTTTACTTACATTTTTCTTAATAAATGAAGTTGTTCATATTTTCATGCAGCTAGAGGTCATAGGTAGTTCATTCTTCCATGAACTCTCCATTTCCTTTGTCATTGTTTTGGTCATGTTTCTGGGAGCACAACACATATGCAGGTTAAAGTCCACTTCCCCACTGTTGCCTCTCACCCTGAGTCCAAGTATGTCTTTCTGACGTCAAATCATTAGTGTGTCAAAGCTCATGTTCACACATGGCACTAACTAATGAGCTGGATTGAACAAGTTGGTGACTACAGGATCATCATTTTCAACTGTCATCATTTTTGTTGCCACTCCTGTCTCATAAGTCTTCAGTTAACTCTTGATTTAATGGAAACTGTATAGCCCAGCCTGCAAGAGACTGTGACATGGGTGAAAAATTAATGGGATAAAATCACTGACAGCTATGTTGTCAACACAAAATAGGATACAGGGAAAAAATTGCTCATTTAAGAAGAGCTCCATTGATGGACATGAGAGATTGGGGCCAATGGTTCTACAGGACATGGAGTTGCAAGAAATTCAGTCTAGAATGCAAGGTTTGGAGAGTTATGGATGGTGTTGCAGAAGATGATGACATGACTATATTTGAACAAATATAGATTGTTATACATGAACAAATAAATATAGATTGTTGTATGTGAATAAATGTAGATCACTGTGCATGAAAAAATAAGACATTCCCTGCTTACAAACCTTGCTATGTCTTTTGGATCAAAAACAATAAAAGACCCTGCTTTATTTTTGAGGATAAATGGTAGCTCAGTGATAAACCTCTGCTTAGAATATGTGAGGCCTTGGGTTCAGTCTTCTTGTCCATAGAAAGTGTGAATTTCCCTATATAAATTTTACTTATGAAAATCATAAACAAGCAAACAATGGATGGGATATACAGTATGTGCCAGTATTGACATGTATTGCTAATATTTGCAGTACAATGGATATAGTAGAGGCTAGGGAAGCCCTTCTGTCAGAGCGGTAACTTGGATTCCCTGGTTGTACCTGACTTATGGGATCCCTTATAAGAAACTACAACTATTCAGGTGGTTTATCTCTGGCAAGAAAATCAAGTTCACTAATCTAATCAAAGACCTCTTTAGTCCAGCTGAAGGAGAATTCAAGATTTTATAGGGACTTACAAGAGCTGTTCTTGCTCTGCTCTTAATTTATGGGAGGAACAATTATGAACTTGACTGTAATTGTGATGAGAGAAATTTCTCAAGTGAACCCAAGTCACTCCAGTTCTACTTGGCTCTGCTCCTGTGCCCTCCTCCTTCTCATTTACTGTTCTCTTCCACTTGCAACAAAGCAGTTGTTAGACTTCAAATTTGCCTAAGGACTTTTTATTATGATCAGTGCAAACACAACCAGGAAGAAAGCTCTTGCTCTTGCATAATTATTTTCAGTAATTAGTAGGGCTGGAGTGTATGAAAATCACTTGCAATGTGTGTGGCTTAAAGCATGACTGCTTTATCTGCAATCCTCTCCAGTGCAAAAGTTCATAGTCCCTAAGGCATAATCACTACACAAAAATAATAAAAATAGCTTTGTGAAAAATATGTGGGTTCACAAGAGTTGCAGCCCAGGACAAAGTAGAAAAAATGCAATCTTATTTATTTTTTGGATTTTTTCCTTTGTTGTTGTTTGCCATGACTGTTAGTGAATAAATGATGCAAGATGTTCTTTTTGATGCTGCTTGTTCCTGCAGGGAAGCAAAAAAGCTGAGGACCTGGGTAATGTCACAATAATGTTGTAAGGGTTATGCAAGTGAATTTTACATGAGAGACAGCACAAGCCGGTGTCTGGGGGGAAGGAGGTACAAGGTGAAGACCAGTATTTTTTGATGAATGCAAAAGAACATGCCTATTAACATGGAGTGCTTCCCTTTCCCTGAAGCATGGAATAATCAGTGTTTGCACTGAAAAGATCAAAGAACTTGCCTTGGAAGTGCTGCATGTTAATGAACCAATGAAGATGGTGGTCCAGACATGGTCAACTTGATGGCTCCTTGGCTTCTTGTCACCTACATTGACAATGAGTCACTTTCTTCTTTAGCCATATGATAACAAATGTTTGCACATCAACATAACATGAGCACTGGGAGCCAGGAAACCCATGTTTCAGGATTATGGCACTACCTAAGCAGCTGTAATATTGAAAAAGAGCAGTTGATAATGTCCTGTGTTACAGCTGTATCACTTAGAAAGTAGAGAGGATAGAAAAGAAACCATGCTTTCCCATGAAACAAGCTCTGCCATGCTGATTGGAAAGAGCCTCAGCCAGAAGAGAAACTACACCTTCCCATGAAGCAGGCTCCACCATCCTGATTGATAAGAGCCTCAACCAGAAGTAAAACCAAGCCTTTCAGTGAAGCAGGCTGTGCCATGTGGATTGGAAAGAGCCTCAGCCAGAAGAGAAACCAGGCCTTCCTGTGAGCCAGCCAGTGCATTGGCTGAAAAACAAGAAGAGCATTCCCTGTCCACCCACTCCCACCTCCCACTGATTTGGAGGACTCAGGGAGATATGATAGCAACTGAAGGGAAGGGAATAACTTGATGCTTGTATTGTTTAGTTGATTCTGCTGGCCTGGGGCTGGTAGTCTGGGCATCTACTTGGAGGATGGCAGTGTGCATTGTGTCAACTATAGGGAGTATCCTCCTGTCTTGTTTTTGAAATCCAATGTTTTGTTCTACTTTACTGTTTTGTTTTATCCCTGTGTCTGGTAACCTGAGCAACTTTTGGAAGATAACAATGTATAGTATTGTTCACACTGTTTTGCTCTGCTGTATTGCTTTGTTTTATTCAATGTTATGTTTTGATTGGTTTTATTCTGTTTTGTTTGATTTTTCTATGTCTGATGGTTATGGAAAACTATTGTGAAGATATCAAGATATATTGTGATAGCCATTGTTTATTTCCTATTATTCTGTTTGAGGAGAAAGTTCTGTACCACTCTCACTGTTTTGTTTTGATTGGCTTTATTCTGTTTTGGGTTTTTTTGGGTTTTATTTTCTTTAAAATAAAAAAAAGAAAGTAGAGAGGATAGCAGATATCTTACTTGCTTTCTTCACAGGGTTGTTGTGAAGAGAAACATAAAATAATATGTGGAAACGTACATCATGAGAATATAATACAAATACCACCCTCTGTGAAATGCTTGTCTCATCTACAGTATGCTCATGCGTGACCAATGACAATGAGTTGTTAGTTATTAATGCTGGAATTAGACATAAATATTTTTGTAGAGCATAGCTGGAATTAAATTGTTGAGTCATGACTTGAGCAACTGCTATCCAAGTTACAATAGTGAGCCCCTGGAAGAGTAATTGGAATTCCGCTGTCAGATGGGCTCTATGATTTGAATGACCAACAGCCAAGTAGTTGCCAATTGGTTGTTTGCATGTAATAAAGGGATCACATCATGTGCATATTCCACCCCATCACTGTTGTGTATGCTGGTACAAATGCAATTTCCTCCTGGGAAATAGGAGTTATGTTCCAAAGCCTGCATGTAGAACTAGAGGTGTATGATACCTGGAAGAATAGGACAGGCACTGTGATGTGGGGGTGCACTTAGCTAGGTTTCAAAAGAGTTGTTTAACTGTTTCTCCCAGCATGAATGGAAGGAAATGAAGTTTCTGTTTAATCAAATGTTTGCTGATAGACAGGTATCGATCGTGAATGATACATATTTAAAAGGATGAGTACAGAGCTAGCTATACTTACTGGTAAAAGATATTACATATAATCAAATGCATCTCTGTAAATTCTGGTAGAACTTTTGAATCTTGCAGCTTTTCTTAGCAACAACTAAAGTGAAGTTACCTCTACATTGTAGATGACACTGACTTACACTTATAAAATGCTTTAAGTCTGCATGCAGCATAGGACACTTTGTAATATTCCATCTTCTCAACTTTATTTTGAGTTTCACTACGGTACTGTCTTAGTTACTTTTTTCTCATCGCTAAGACAAAATACCTGATGCCCAAAGTTGGGGAAGGAAAGGTTTATTTCTTACAGTTTTGGAGGTTTCAGTCCATACTCAGTTGGCTCCAAGGCAGGGTGGCATGGCGGGGCTGCAGTTCATGGCGGCTGCAAACAGCAAGGCAGAAACCGGCAAGAAAGAGTGAAACGCCTTCTGCCTGCCATTACATCACATCCCGGCTCCACATCCTAGGCCGGTGTAGCACTCACACCCCCAATCCAAGCACTAGACAATGAACCAATAACAAATGCATAATGCAAAGGCATGAGGCCTGGGGGCCACTGACATAAACCATGACAGGTACTGTGTAGCAGGTGCTGCAATTTTCTGTATTCCACAAGTGGTATACAGTTTATAGTCTTCATTGAAGGTTTCACTCCTTTTTCTATGCTCTTCTATTCTTCCATCTGTGTCTTCTTTAGAGGTGCTTAGCCTTTCTTTTACTATGTTTCTTATATCTTCCTTTACTTGTAATATTATTTCTGTTTTAAGTTCTTTCATAGTTTCAGGAATTTGTTTCTTTATGTCAGATGCTGTTACTTCAGAAACTGCAGGTGTGCAACTCCTGATCTCTTCTGTGTTAATCTCTCCTGGACCAATACTGCTTGGGTTGGAAGCTGGAGACTGCCTTTTGTTTCTTCTTCTTGTCATGTTTCTGTTTCTTCCAGACAAGTAGGTAGGGGGTCCCCGGCACTTCCTGTATTGGTTATAATTACTCTGAAACATTCTGGCTAGGAATTGCTGCTGTTTGTTGCTTTCCCCAACCTGCTGGTGAGTACTGGAGTATAAGCAGGTGTGGGGCAGCCTGGTCCCTCCCTTCTGAGCTGGTTAACCACTGGGAGTCTTCACCACATTAGTGTGTGCAGCGCAGGTTGGGTCGGTTAGGAATGGCTTTAGGGAAACTTCGGCCTTGGGTATTGGACCATGCACAGGGGCGGGACTCAGTCTAAGCAATTCTCACCAAGCTGCTCTGCACTAGCAGTGGCTGAATGAAGCCAGCTGCAGTTCTGGTTCTGAGTTTATCCTGCCAGATGCCAAAATGGTGCCCAGCCAATAGCCCACTCCCAGGGGAGGACTGAGTCCCCCACACTCACTGCCAGCCGGTGCAGTTCTACACTCCACTGCTCCCCTCTGCGACCATGTCTTCTCACCAAGGCCTTCAGGCTTGCCAGCTACCAGCTTCATTGTGACCATGCGTCTCCAGATCCCAGTGGCGCTTCTCACACAGTGGGACAAATTCCAGTGAAACTGCCTCTGACTACTGCCTTCTGTTTAAGTTTTTCTTTTTTTTTTATTCTCTCTATGGGCTTCCATTCTCACTTTAGTTTCTTCCTGGGTCGAGGGGACCCATTTCTTTCCTTCCAATCTTCTCCGGAATGCTATATTCCAGCATCTGGGCTCTTTGTCTCAGAGAGGTTATTTACCCTGCTGCTTACTGTTCTGCCATCTTCCTAGAGTTCCATGATAAACAGTTTAGAGAGATACAGTGACCTTCTTCATGATCATACAGGTGGAAAGGAGCAGAGCTAGAACTTGAGCCCAAAGTGATGTTGCAGTGACAAGAATCCTGGGTACCTGTGTGGAGAGGAATCTGGATTCAGCTGTATTTCCACAGGCTGTGGAAAACATATTTTGATACTTTAATAGAAGATATTTTCCTAAGGAGCAAGGGAAATATCTGTTCATGACTTTGACATTTACATCAATATGACAAATTCAATAATAACCATTCTGGCTATACCAAGGGATCTAACTTGAGCTCCCCATTCTCCTTCCTGTCAGCTTCTCCATTCAGCATCATTTTCTCTTAACAGTAGATGTAGGTATGATATTGATAAAGAAAATCTGGTAATATTTACAAGGAGGAGCTTATATTGGCCCATGAGGCATTTGGTACTGTATCACAAATGGGAAAAAGAAAGAAAGAAAGCAAACTGAGTGCTTCCTCTGGCCGGTAAGTTTCATCATTGATTAGTAGTTGAATGGCTTCTGTGAACATTAAGGGAGAAATGTTTACAGAATACTTTTATGAACTGACAGTGAACAATAGGATCACCAACTTCATTGGGCTAATGGAGAAATCTCTGAGCAATGATAAAAAGCACCACTCTATTCAGTTCCTATCGACTACTGAACTCGTACACATGTTTGTTCAAAGTTTCTAAATCAACTACGGGGTGAGAATGGATCTCTTATTCATCTCATAATTCTAAAAAACTTCATCAAGTCACAGTGTGTGTACAGAAGCCCTCCTAAGGCTTTACCTGTAGCCTAACATTTACAGCTTTTTACTTCCCTGAAGCGTTTTGCAGCAATATCTGTGTAGGATATTGCACTACAAGTGTTTGGTTTAAAGAGGGATCAGATTTCTGCTGTTTAATACAAAGGAAAGGAATTCTCTAAACAAATCTTCAAATGTTATGAGAGGCTCTGTATGAAGCTTTCATAACTTCAGGGCTGCCAAAAGGCATGGGATTGTCATTAGAAGCCATCACACTACTTGGGTTTCTAAACTAGTGTATGGCATTTTGAGGACAAGAGAAGGGACAACAAGTATCTGGTTTCAGGTAACACCAGACAAGTTCATATGAAATTACTTTTTGTCAAAGCTGATCTTTCTGTAAACTCCAACAGAAGCAAATGCAGCCTTGGAGAGGAACTGTGTTCCTGCTCTGTGATTCATGAGAGGCAAGCAACATGCTATGTTGAAAAAAATGGCAAATTGGGAACTTTTTCTCTGTGGTTGGCCTTCTGCAGAGAGCTGAAGAAAATGCAAATTCTTTGTTATCAGTTGGCCTTTTCCTGGGGCCTACCAAAAAACACATTCACAAATAATCAAGAATTTCTGTGGGAGGAAATTAATATGACAGTGGAGGAAGTAACTGCTTTCACAGCTAGCCCTGCAGCCTTGTAACCTAGGGCTTCCTGATTCCGCATACAGGCAAGGAAAGCCAATTGCATTTAGGTTAAAATGCTACGTTAGCTCTGTGACAGTGTTTCTTAATGCAGATCTTAAGACAGATGTTTCTTAAGACAAAGCTTATGGATGGGGCAAATGTGCCACAAGTACAGGTGATATTGACACTGCTAGTTTTCTAGAATGCTTTAGACATTGCTGTGTGCTCAGGTAACTTGTGGAAAAAATTGTCCCTCTTGAGGAATATTAAAAGCCAGACTGAGGTGGAGGATGACTAACAAGCTGTTAGAGGTTTGCATACTCACAGGCACAAATAATGAAGATTTTATTGTGCTTTAACTTGGAGTAAGACAGCCTAGCAAGAGGTAAAACCCTGGGGGGAAAGATTGAGCATTTTTAGTTCATGTGGGAATCTGAATTTTATTTATTTATGAGAATATTGTAGATACATGTAGTATATTATATACTTTTCACACCAGATCCCAGTTGGGTATCTCAGCTGGGTTTTATTTAAATTTGTTACCTTACAAACTTAAAGGCAGGTTTAAGGCAATCACAAGGACCTTATGTTAACCCAGAGCCCCATCTTAAACTTGCTTCTTGAAGTCTGTAAGAGTTACTTGAGACAGCTATCAGAGAATGGGGAGAAATGTGAGAGGCTGGAAATGAAAAGGGAAAAGAAGGTGGTAGAAGGTTCAAGAGCCCCAGGAGCCCACATAATTTACCAAATAGTGCTCCCTGAATTAATCAAGGTGAAACTGTCAATAAAATTTAAAGGTAAATGATAGATTTCACTAGTGCTTCTGACAAATGGCTCAATTCACTCTTTGCTTTCCTTGAAAACAATATCTTGAAACCCTTTTCCACCACTGCCTGTTGATTAGTGCTCTCAGGCATTTCAAAGGCAACATTAATCCAGCAGTTATAACATGGCATTTAATTACTGCATCAGTGACTTTTGGTTCTATTTTACACTTGCTCAGAGACCAACCATAGTTTGGGCATCCCTTTCTCAGGCCATTTTGAAGTAACCTTTTCTCCTCTTCTGCAACTCCAATATCCAGAAAGTCTCATTGCTTGACCCAGGGATGTTAGTTTGGTGTAACATCCTCAGCTCCAAAACAATAATTTCCCTTCATATCCTTCATGATGCTCAAACACAAAAAGCTTGACACTCAATGAGAGTGCTAAATTCAAGTGATGCTCTATTTTCATGAAGGTAATTGATCCATGAAACATATTTCTTACTTAGCAATATGGCTCAGTATGTCTAGCTTATGTTGAGATGATTACTTCCTGGGCAATAAATATGCTGGAATATTTTATCAGCAGAAGCAGGAGAAACAACTTGAAATATGTATTTAAAAGTGGTTGCAAGGATGATCAACTGGCAGTTGGTTTTTCAGTACCAGTTTATCTCCAAGAGGCCACCTGGCAAAGAGGTTTGCTTTCTCCTCTTATAGACATATGTCAGAATAGGAATGGAACTTCACACCAGCAATTTACTTATTACTAGAGTAAACATTTCCAACAGAAGCAGAATCGAGGTGAGAAGTAAGTAGTTTGTTTCCTGTTTCACTGTGAATAACTTGCAGGGGGACAGTTGGATTCTGGTTACTCCAGATCAAAGGCAAGCAGCAACTGGTTGCTACTGATACCTCTTCTAGGATCTATGAATGTGTGCTGGAGAAGGCAAACTTTCTGGGACTGATCATCACACTCTGAGGGAATTTCATGGGAAAGTTTGTTTGTTTTCTAATCCAGAAAAGAACTTGATTGCTTGTGTGCACGTTCACCATGAAGTTTTGAAATGGCAAACCATATGCTAGATGTTGGGGACCATGAAGAAATACAAATGTTAAATTGCATTCTGAGCCTGCTGTATGTTCCTTTTGAATCCCCTCAGTGCTGACAATCTCTGTTCTCTGAGAACAGGGTATATGCTTGAATCAACAACTCAAGTCAGCAGAACTCACACTAGGGAAAGAGTTGAGTTATCATATACAGCAATGAATATTTTGGATTTAGACATGAGCTGTGCCTCTTTGTAAGAACACAAATTTTCCTATGCAGTTTAAAAGTGAGTTTTGGGGGCATTCTGACATAAAGGAGCAGCAGAAAGTTCTAAGGGATGTTTGTGTCTTTGGGTTCAGTGTATGTCTTTCTATGAGGACAACTCAGAGTGGCATCATTCACTTGGATACAAATGATGTGGGGATTGGTCAAGAAATAGAAACTACATTCTACTTTACAGTAACACATGTGATGAATGTAGTTTATAATGCCTGGAGTACATTATATTATTTTCCCAATTCTGAAAACACAATCAGTACTTAAGGGTGTTATAGGGGAACAGAAAGGACCAGACAGGTCTAGTTTCACTTAATATCTGTTATGTTTTGGCTTAACTGCTTGTGTATTAGGTTTTAGAAACTTTATTGACCTGTAAAGCGGGGCACAAGAATGCCTATTCGACAATACTTTTGATGAGTGTTGAAGAAGACCATGTACACAGAAAATTTAGTGCCAAGCCTAGAACATATTAGGGACTCTATAAATTGCAGTTATTTTTCTCCTCCTCCTCCTCCTTATCATTGTTACCACCATCATCATTGTCACAATTGTTACTTCTGTTATTCAGACATTCAGTGGTTGAGAAAAGATTAAGAGACTTGTAAGCATTCATTGATAGGGTGGCATTGTTCTGGGTAGGGGACTTGGAAGAGGGGCATGTTTGGAGGAGAAAACATGCAGATATTGTGAGGACAGAATAATGGTGATTTGGGCTCTGCCATCTCCATCTGCCCCTGAATTTTGAATTTTTAGCAGGCTATGTTTATTTATCAGGAAATTTAGTAATAATATATTTATTTAGAGTTCATTATGTAAATGATTAGGGGTCAGAGAGTCGTACTGATGTTCTCCTGAATCAGGCTGGAAATATTTGAAACATTTAGGCAATTAATTGACTTATGCATATGAACACAATGACAAACTAAAAGATATCAGACAAGGTGGAACTCACCATACAAAAACAAAGAAAAGACACAGGGTCAACAAAGTGCAACTTTATCAGAGATGAGTTTTCTTTCCTGTCCAAGCTACGATGTTCCCATCAGTCTTGTGCTGGCAGGTCATTTTTGCCTCAGATTCCCTCCTTTTCACTGATTATATCTATAGTAATGAGGATATTTAGAGGTTGGCTCTGGGGTTTTAAATATGTATTATGAACATGTTTCGTATGTATACAGTGACTCAGTTGATCCACAAGCTTAGTCAAAAGCCCATGTGGAATGACTTTAAGGCAACTCTCAGTAATAAGGGGATAAGACTGAGATGAGCAGCTGCAAATTCCCATGTGCTGGTCCTTGGAATGGAAAATTTCTAAATATCAATGGGAAGGCAATGGGTAGGAAAATGCTTGTTTCATGCTCTTCTGCCTCCTTAGTGTACCCTGAGACAAAGCTTACTATTAGAATCATAAAGAAGAAGATGCAGAAGTCATGCTAATAGAAGAGAGGCATGCATGTTATGTGCAGGCTTTCATATGAAACAGAAGACATTGTGGGAGATGCCTGAACTTTTAAATTCAGGTCACACACAAATCACTATGGGGTTGGCTATAAAACACGTAACATAAAACTTTCTATGTGAACCACTTTTACACATATGTTTCAAGAGGGCTAAATGTATTTACATTGTGTGCAACAGATGTCCAGAAGTTCTTCATGTTACAAAACTGAAACTCTGCCCCGTTAAACAACTCCCACTTGCCCTCCCCCGAGCTCCTGACAATCACCATTCTACTTTCTGTCTCTATAAATTTGATTTCATACTTCATGTAAATAGAATTATAAAGTATCTGTCTCATTGTAATTGGCTTACTTCATTTACCACAATGTCCTTCAAGTTTATCCATGTTGCATGTGTCAGAAATTCCATCCTTTTTATGGCTGAATATTATTTTACTGTATAGATTCATTACACTTTGTTTATCCATTAACAGACATTAGGTGTAACTTCTAACTTTAAGAGATATTTCCCCCCTTATTGCCCTTATCTTGTATCTTACACAGCATAATATGTCAAAAGAGAGGAAGATCCCTGAGGCAATTAGGGAAAGTAAATTGCAAGGACTGGCAAAAGGAGACAAGAGAGAAGAATATTCTTTACTTAACTCGTCATAATTTCTGCATGCTGATGGAAACTCATCAGATAAAGTAAAACTCAGAAATATTATGGTCTTTCTCAGCCGGGAACACCTGGGATGCCCCCGGCATGCCTGGGTTACCTCAGACTGCCACGGTGGGCTCACCCCTTGGCTGGGAATACCTGGGAAGCCGCCGGCATGCCTGGATCACCTTGGACTGCTGCTGAAGGCTTGCCCCTTGGCCAGGAACACCTGGGATGCTCCTGGCATGACTGAGCCGCCTCAGACTGCTGCCGCTGGGCCTGGCTCTTGGCTGAGAATACCGAGGACATCCCAAGCATGCCTAGGATGCTCCTGACAGCCCGCTGTGGGCCCACCCCTTGGGGAACCCACTCGCCTCCTGGACCTAGTACTGCAGTTCAACTTTGGGTCCAACCCCTTCTCCT
>PVJX010042255.1:0-14244 GCA_004027295.1 Dolichotis patagonum
TCCAGGAACCCAATGGTCAAGATGTTGCCATGACTTCTAATTCACTAGAATTACTATTTTCACCAGTGAGATCATTCTTTCCTTGGTTACTTCCTAGGGTTCAACAGACACACAGAGCCACAAATCAATAAGCAACTTTTGGGCACAATCATTAGGCTCAGTCACAGTATGCATCACTCAACCTCCACCTCTTGGTTCCAGTGTCTTGGTCACCAAAATTTGGACTACACGTTACATACTGAAAAATAACACTCAACGCCTACAATTGGTCTCTTCCCACCTTCTGCCAGACTTACACCCATTTTGCCTAGGCTCGCATTCCAAAATCAGAAACCTGCCATCCTTGAATTTTGTTTTGTTTTGGTTTTGGGCTTTTTTTTGGTAGTTTGATTGGTTTAGTTTGGTTTGGTTTAGTTTGTTAGTAGTTTGATTGGTTTAGTTTGGCTTGGTTTAGTTTGGTTTTTACCAGGGATAGAACTCACAACTTCGCAGGCATTTGTGCTACTGAGTTAAATCCTCAGCTTAAATTTTCAATATGATCACCCATTATCCTTTAAAGTCAGAATAGGGATTATAGTAAAGTCAACAACTGTCATAGTAATCAATCTGCTGCCCTGTGCAACACACTGCACATACCAGGAACTTAAACTTGGGCAGTGAAGCTGGACAACTGTGCATCAGCAGTAAAATGAGCCTTAGAGAGGAGAAATACATGAAACCCATATCCACACCTAATGTATCTCTCACCTCTTGTGTTTACATCCACATTCAAGCTTCAGTTCCACTATTGGTATGATGATCTTGCAGGTTTAACATGGTGGTTATTTGTCTCCTCAACTATGCTATGTATTTCTGGCTTTCTGACCTGGGACTTTGTTGATACTGCAGCACAAAATATCTACAGAAGGGCTTCACTAGCCAGGCATAGGCAAAACTAGAAATAAGAGAGAAACAACACTCTATAAGACAGCCCATGAAAGCAATGGACATTCTATCACCTGGGCGAGCAATTCTTAAATTCTCAGAAGGTCTATTTACTGTTGCTACAACAAAATATGGAGACCCAATATTTTATAAAGAGATTGATATAGTTCATGTTATGGTTTGTGTCTGGATGTCTTCCAAAAGCCTCATGCAGTTATGGAGGCAGTTGAATCTAGCCTTTGTGATTGGTTTGTTGTCTAGCACTGGGATTGGCAGTGGAAATGCTGCACCTGCCCCAGGGTGAGTAGCCAGCATATTATATAAGGCAAGGAGGGGTGCTTTTCCATTTTTTGCCTTTTTACTCTTTTGGCTTGCCACCGCCATGAACGGTTGCC
Source organism: Dolichotis patagonum (assembly GCA_004027295.1). Classification (NCBI taxonomy): domain Eukaryota; kingdom Metazoa; phylum Chordata; class Mammalia; order Rodentia; family Caviidae; genus Dolichotis; species Dolichotis patagonum. The sequence goes on from PVJX010042255.1 coordinate 1,320, forward strand.
CCTTAGCCATACCACACTGCCTTGGAGCCAGATGATTATGGACTGAAACCTCCACAAACTGTAAGATAAATAAAACTTTCCTTCTTTAATTTTAAGTGCTGGGTATTTTGTCTCAGCAATGAGAGAAAAGTAACCAAGTTCATGATTCTCATGATTGTGTAGTCCAAACAATATGGCACCAACATCCTGATTGTACCACCACGTAGCACAGAAATGCAAAGGGAACCAATTGCATGCAGAAGGGGTCAAGTTTGTGGGGTGACCTCATTGTGTAACACCCTGCTATCTCAAAAAGCAACTCAGTGTATGAAAGCAACATTAATGTCAAGGGCAGTATCCCCAAGACCTAACCACTCCTCATGAGACATCACCCTTTAAGGTTCCACTGCCTCTCATAAAAGAGGGAACATGCAGACCAAGTTTTTGCACATGAACTCTTAAGAGAAAAATCATGGCAGCACCCCAGTACTGACCAGCTTGACAATGCAAACTCCTGCTGCTTTTCTGTGTTCCCTGATCCCCTCTGTCCATGCCTCCACCATTTTCTGAGGATTTCCAGCCCCCAATCAACAACCTGCCCACGAGCTGTTGTCTCCCAATCTACTTCATTGGGAGAATCTAATGTAAAGGAGTTGCTCTCAAAAGCCGTCCTAGAAAACAAATCCCCCAGATGGAATTCTGGAACTGTCACAAGCCACAAGCCAGATAGCAATAAGGAAGGCCCCACTGGTGGTGAGACGGTGGTGATTATCCTGGTCAGGCACCCACAGTGCTCATCTTAGATGGGGGTGGACAGGGAAGGGCTGCTGCAGGGTGGGGGCACAGCACCATCTGAGAGTAGGGGTACTTACAGGGGTGGTAGGTTTGCCTTGCTGTGGGTATTGGGTTTAGAAGCCTAAAATACAAACAGCACAATTAGCTATCAACTCAAACTTTTCCGTAAACATTAGGAGGCCTTCATGAAGTTGAGATGGTGCCTTGTGGTTAGGACTTAAGTTGGCTTGCAGTGTAAGGCACCAAAACTGCGTGAGTAGGGCATGGAGCAGGAAGGCTCAGGATGGCAGGAAGGTTAACAGAGAGTTCCCATGAGACACCAGCCAGCATCTCAGTTTCCTAGAGACAGCCTGAGCCATATGGTGTCTGCAGCTCAACTGTGTTGGTGAAGGACCTTCTGGGCCGTCACGGACTAGCTGAGGTGCTTTATCTGAAAGCTTTCTCTTAAAGCTAACACATTTTCCGTTCCCCTGGTACATGGGTGAGAGCAATAGGCCTAAAATTACTCTCAATTGATTCTGAATTTCTAAGAGAAACTTTGCTACAGACTAATGCTTGTAGCTCTCCCAAATTCGCAATTTGAAATCCTAACCCTCGAGGTTAAGTATTTGGGGATAATTTAAGGCATAAGGGTAGAGCTCTTGTAACCCTCTTTCAAACATGGAACATACAGGAGAAGTTGGATGTCTTTCACCTGGAAGAGGACCTTCACCAGGTTCGAGGAGCAGCACCTAGACTTATAGCTTCTGGAACTCTAAAAAAATACATGTCTATTGTTTTACCAGCCAAGTTACTATAATTTCTTAGCACAGCCTAGTCTGACCACAACACTCTCTTAACATCATCCCTGTTTCTTAGCGGGAAGAAGCCTAGGCGAGAGCTTTGAGTCACCTTTGGAGGAGGAGTTTGGCATGCTGTAAATCAGGGCTCTGCAAGCGAAACCAGATCAAACCCACACCCTGTTTCTGTAAATAAAATTTTGCTGGAACACAGCCATGCTCGTTGGTTTGCACATTATCTATGGCTGCCTTTGCACTATTACAGCAGAATGGAGTAGTGGGAGGATAGACCATGTGCTCAAAGCAAAATGATTTCCTATCTGACCTTTTACGAAAAATTTGCCAGCCCTACTCCTGGTCACTGGAACCATAGAGGAAACTGATTTTGCAGCATGTAAATCTCATCCTCGATATGCACACATACCTTACCAAGCTTCTAGGAAACCTGCTGTACTGTCCCCAGTCTAGTGACAAGCATGCTGACCTACAAGATGGTCAGGCCACCAAGATGCTATAGAACAGACAGTAGCACCAATCTGAAGAATTTATAAGTCCCAGAGTCAAGTCAGTAACTGTATTACTGCTCTCCCTACCCAAGAAGAGCAAGTTGCCTCTGCTGTTTGTTATGATCCAGAGTGGAGAAAAGTGTATTTGTTTGTTCAACTGCTGCATTTCCAGTGTCAGGGGCTGCACTGTTTAGTTCCAGGAGAATACCTCCGAAACAGCGACCACTGCTGGAGTCCCCATCTCAGTGTATGATAAGTCTTCTTCTCAGGAATTCTTTTACCCTGGAAAATGAAAACTATTAGTGGAGATGGGCTAGGAAGCCGTCTGCCTACATCTTTCAAGTCTGATGTTTGCAATAGTGTTCAGTTCTCTCGGGAATACAGGATTGGTGTACAAAATGGCTTCTGTCAGTTCCTTTCCTACAGCAGACCTCAAAGTGATCAGGAAGCTGTTCAAGGGTTCTGCACAAGAACAACTTCACCCAGGCTGGGGTAATGACAAGAGGACGTAGACCTCCTGCTCTTCTACACAGAGGCCTCCCTCTGCTCAGTTTGGAGGACGTTTCTGTTCCAGAACCAAGCAGTGTGCAATGTGATTGTTCCTGTGCGGTATGTAGATCTGCATACGGAAGAAATATCTGGAAGGATACAGAATGCAGTCTAACGGTGGCTGTCTGCACTGTGGGTTATAAGTGGATATTTTCCTTCAAAACGGGTTCTTTATAGGTTTATTTTCCGCACAAACAACAGCAGGCATTGCTTTTGTGATAAGAAACAAGTGATTCATCATTTTCTTAAAGAGGCAGAAGTCTACACAATAATGTTGAAGCCATTTGACCTCTTGAGTCTCACTGCCACCTGCGTCAAACTGTACAAGAGTCTTGGCATCATGCCTGTAGTTACAGATGTCCAGAAGGGCAATCTAAAGCCCCAGGAGTAGAGGGGAGTCTCAGACTCTCCCAAAAGGGCAGCATCTGGGACCCGGGTCCCAGGCCAAGAGCAGCAGCTCCGTCACCATGCAGACAGTCTCTCAGTGTTCCATATCCGTGCCCAGCTGGCTCGGGCTGCTGCGTGGGTACTGTGTTCCCTGGGACCACGTGTCCCTGGAAGAGACAGGGTGGCAGAGTCCCTGTGAGTCTGAGAACCTTACCCAGAAGGCTGACACAGACTTTCTCAAAACCTTCACTGACCTCAAGTAGAACAAACAGTTGGGCCAATATCTTCACTACCTTCGCACTGGGGATCATCAAAACATCTCGAATGCTTTCCCCAATATTTTGGGTTTGTCAAAACTCTCAGTCATGCTTGGCTGATTAATCTAAATGCACATGGCTTAAAAAGAAACAGAAGGACTGCAAATCGAATCCTGATGTTTTTGATTCATTCACACCTAATTCAGCCCCGGGTAGGGGAAGGGCAGAGGCATGGCACCAGATAACTGGCATTGGATGGTGATGATGGAGGTGCCACCAGGCAGGAGGCTGTCAGTGAGCTGGGTATCAACGGAGCAGAAAATCTGGATTCTCTTTTAGTCTTCATGGAAAGCCTGACCTCCTCTGGGCCAGACCCTGTGTAAGTCAAGTACAATGTCAAAGATGAATATAAAAACAAATAATTCCCTGAAAGAATGTCAGGGCTGGGATTGAAGCTGTGCTGGGCACAGTGGGACATCAAAGAGGAGGGGGCAACTCTGCCCAGAGCTTCAGGGAAGGCTTTGTAGGTAACGACGACACCAACACCTGCCGTTTTTTGAATACCTGTCCTGGTGTTCATTTCCTTCGATGCCTTGGACAGCCACATACTGGGCAGCTTTAAAACAGAGAACTGTGTTCCCTTCGCATTGGGAAAGCCAGAAGTGAAGACGGCTCCGGGGGAGGGTCCGCTCAGAGGCTTGGAGGCAGAATCTGCTCTGTGCCTCTCTGCTAACTCAGTGGCACCTGGGCACCCTTGGGATTCTTTGGCCTGTTGCTGCATCAGCCTAACCTTCCGTTTTCATCTCGTGACTGTCTAAAGATAGTGCCCTCACTTAGGACATACCCCAAACCCACTATGATTTCTGTCTGTAGTTCCTATTCCCAAGTAAACTTCACTCACAGGGAGCGATGTGAGCATCCGCACATACCTTTTTGGAAGACTGACTCTGCACGCCCTACTTCAACTCCAGACATACATGATGCGATTCCAGTTTCCTAACAATCCTGCAGGAGGCAGGTGCTATTACCAGCTTTGTCTGTCAGTGAGAAAACAAAGAGGAAAACACCATACAAAGGTCATGTAACCAAGAAGGAGAAAGCAGGGGTGGAGTGCCAGGCCTGGCATTTGTGGACCAATGCCAAAGCACTGTGTTTAGGAAACTCTGGCAGGTTTTCTTACAAAGCTGAATGTAGTCTTGCCCTGTGCTCTAGCAGTTGTATTTTCCTAGGTATTTACCCAAATGAACTAAAACTCAGAATCGTACAAAAACCTGCATATGAATGTTTATTATAGCACCTCTTTGCATAACTGCCAAAACTTGGAAGCAAGATACCCTTCAATAGGTAATTCTGCTCTAACCATGTAATGGAATATTACTCAGGGATGAAAAAAACGAACTATTGAGCCATGAGAAGACACAGAGGAACCTTAAATATTTAGTGCTAAGTGAATAAGCCAGCTTGAAAGGGCTACATGTCGTACAACTCCAACTATATACGTAACACAGGCTGCAGGGGTGAACTCCACCCTCCTCCCACCCCGGGCCCTCCCACTCCGGGCCCTTCTCCCTTCCTGTTATTTTCTTCTCCCTCTTCCTCTGTTCTCCTCTTCCTTTTCTTTTTTTGTGCTGGGACTCGAACTCAGGGCCTGGTGCTTGCCAGGCAGGTGCTGCGCTGTTGGGCTACCTCCCTGTGGAGAAGCTTTTAAAAATCACTTCTCCCTTGGTGGAAGCAGGAGCAGCAGGCACCAGGGGAGAAGTTGCTGCCGAGGCTCCTGGCGCTCACTCGCGTGGGAGTGCACGAAGGCCTCTCGGGGTACCAGCTCATCCCCACCCTGCTGCCCAGGGGCTCCTGGAAGACCTCGGTTCCTGAACGCTGCGGGGTCACAGCACCAGGACTCGCATCTGTCCCGCTGCTTGCAGCCCAGAGACCCTCGTGCTTGTTGACAAGACTGACCGCAGAAGTGGGGACGCTGCCTGGCCTCTCCAGGGCTGGAACGCCTGTCTCTCCGGCCTCCTCTCCTTCTACCCTCACCTTTCAAGAGTGTCCTATGAACCAGCCTGCCCCTTTGTCCCCTGGAAAGGCCACACCCCAGCACACTTCTGGCCTTTTGCTGGTGCTATTTCCTCTTCACCAGAAAACTGCTTAACATGTGAGACCCAGCCGCACCGCTACCCTTCCACCGACGCCCAGTGCCCCTGAAGGACTTCCACCTGACTACGCGGCCAGCGCTTTTCTTTCTCATGTAGCATAGAGCACCTTGATAGCGTCTCTGCATTCCTGTCCTCCCAAACACACTCACGGTCTCTTTCCTACTTCCCAGCAAAGAACAAAGGGAGAGGCATACAGTCGGTGCTCAGTAAATGCACGTGGGTGTCTGCATGGGCAGGAAGCAGTTAAGCATTGTTCTGTTCCCGGAGGATGGGTCCCCTCCGCACAGACGGAAGCCACTCATCACGCTCGCTAGCCCTCTCCAGCCTAGACGCCCCGGCATCTCCCGAGGAGGCAGCAATGCCCGGTTAGCACACTGTGGGCCTCTCTCCGAGAAACCAAGACCCACAGATCTGGTTCCCAGCGTTGGCGGCCATCAGGTCACCGCAGCCCAGGAGCTCACCTCTGGCAGGGACGGGAAGGGGACCGTCTATGCACTGTCCAGCAGCCAGCATCACAGAGCGCTGTGCCCGAAGAGCTCCCATTCAGATGAGGATGGCAGACGAGTGAATGAACACTCACAGCACGGTGTGGTTCGGGGCGAAAAGCAACTCTGGATGTGGCGACCACCCATGAAGGCACAGAACTCTGGAAGGCTGAGGCAGGAGGATGGTAAGTCTGAGCCAAGCCTAGGTGACTTAGTGACTCAGTGAGACCCCCTCCCGTAACAAAAAAAGGCTGCGAGATAGCCAGAGATTAACACTAGTATCTCTCCCATGAGTTACTGTAATGAGAAACTAAGATAACACAGGTGACCCTCATCTTCCGAGCCTCTTACCAACCCCGGACAGTGTGCACGTTTCTTCCTTCTCAACTCTTCCCTGAGCTGGAAAGCTCCACCATGGTTTACCGCCTCATCCCCAGGTCCCCGGAAGTCCTTCTCAGGAGAGTGTCCCCCATGGCTGAGGCCCCGTTCCCTTGAATGGGGCTGCATAGTATTTGTTTCTGACACTGGAGGTTGAAAGCAGGGCCTTTGCACAGAGCAACACCCCCAGCATTTTTCGTACTTTGAGACAGGGTCTAAGTCACCAAATGGTTTAGCCCAGGTTCGTACTCCTCCTGCCTCAGCCTCCCAGAGTGCTTGGCCTGGAGGCATGCACCATGTGGCCAACGCTGGAATTTCCTCTGCGTCACACTCGGTGATCTTGGGCATGGCAGATGGTTGTGTCGTTGTGACCCTACCAGCCCACGGTGACGGAACGGAGCTTATCTGTCTCATTCAGGGATTTGTCTCCAACTACCACACACCAGGCACGCAGCAATTTTCAATGCACATGGACTGGACGGGTGCAGAAAGCAAATGAAAAGTAGGAACTCGGGATTGGGCGGCCGCCACTAGCACTGTATCGTGTGTCCACCATTTACTCGGTGTGTCGCCTCACCTGTAAGATGGGAAGAAGGAATTTTCAAAACCACTGGCAAAAACAAGAGCTGATCTAATGCAGATAAAACATTTGTCTCCCGAGAGATGGACGTGGGGAGCCACTCTCTAATCTTACAGGCAAAGCCGAGCAACAGCTTCTGTCGCAGGACCCAAAGATGTGTTTCCATAGTAAGCAACGGACAGTGACACTTGCCCACATCCCGCCACACCCCGTAGGAAGGACTCAGGGACGGAAGTCTGGCCAGCTGCGCCAGGCCTGCTCCCGGACAGCTGTCACGGCCCCAGTGTGGGGGCTGCAGCGGACCTGCTCTCCTGCTCCTGCCTGGGGGAGAAAAGCAGAGAGGGAAACGCTGCCAGCAGCCTTGTGCAGATTCATCATTTGAATCCTCGCTCTGAACATATGTTTTCGATCCATGCAAAACATGGATTTCTGGTTTCCATTACCTTCGTTTCATTTTAGAATATAATGTTTTTTATAGCCTGGGAAGGGAGGGCAAAAGCAAGTAAGCGAGCGAGCAGGCGTGTGAGCTCGGACGCTTTTTAGTTTTCCACCAGAGGGAGGAGGGATGAGGAAGCCTAGAAACCAGTGATGGCAGGCCCACCACGGGCTCCTTCAGGTCACCCACTGTCTCCCCAGCATTTACTGAGTGCCTGCTATGTGCATGCACATAGACCAGGTATGGCAAAGACAAGACACACTCCCTGCAGCTGTGTGAGTCAAGACAGACTGAGGAAGGTACAGTGTGGCTCACAGCACATAACCCAAGGCAGATCTTTCTTCTGGAAGAGACAAGAAAGAAGCAGGGAGGGGAAGGAAGGAAAGGTGGGTGAAAGGGGTGGGAGGAAGGAAGAAAGGAGGGAAGGGAAGATGAAAGGTAGGAGGGAAGGAAGGAAAGAAAGAAAGAAGGAAGGAAGGAGGGAAGGAAGGAAAGAGAAGGAAGAAAGGAGAAGGAAGGGAGGGAGGAAGGAAGGAAGGAAGGAAGGAAGGAAGGAAGGAAGGAAATGTGTGCATCCCTTCCTCTCCGCTAGGCGCTGTGCTGTCTTTACCTCTTGTAATTTGTTTACTTCTCATAATGGTCCTTGAGGGGAAGCCCATTTACCATTTTACAGGTGAGAAAACAGAGACCTAGGTAACATCCAGGGTCTCACAGTGGCAGAGCCCAGGCCACCTGGCTCCTTGCCTTCCTCCTCACACAAAGCAGAGGCCCACTCTGCTATAGTCGGGACCCTCCTTCTTGCCTGCTCAAGGGTCTCGGGCCCCGTTACTCCACTGGCTGCTCCAAGGTTTCCAGAACCACAGCCAGTTAAACCATCAGACCTTGGAGCTGACGGGGTCAAACCTGCTGGAGTTGAAGCAGGCTCTGGGCAGGTGGAGGCTTGCCTAAGGGCTCACAGAGAGCTCCTGGGAGACCTGGGGACCAGCGTTCCCCTCCGGAGCGGCAGGGAAGTCAGCAGTGCCAACAGCTATGGCATTTAATTGTTTCCAGACCCCGGAAAGCTGCAGCCCACCCTCCCTACTCTGGCCCATCCTGGCTGAAGCAGTCCCAGGTCAGCTGAGCAGAAAGGTTTGTTTTGGCAGAAAGCTGGGCGCTGTCCAGCCCGATAATCGCCCGTGTTAACACACCATTATGTGTGTCGTTAACAGACTTGGCAACTGGGATTTGGCCTTCTTTTTTTTTCTTTTCTTTACATTTTCTCAAAATAGAAAAATAAAATGCAAGCCCCCTGAGTGAATCGGAAAAACCAAGACTCCCGGTCACACAGGTGCTCTCTGACTCTACCTGAAGAAAAGGCTTTGTGAAAGACCCACCTTCCCTGCCATCAGGAAGTCCTTTGTGGCTTTGTTCCCTAAGGAGGCTTCATCGGGCAGCATGAGCAGGGCTTGCTGCTCCCAGCCAGTGCCCCAGCACCTCCACAACCCCAGCCTAGCAAGGGCCTGGAAGGGTCAGGGCTGCAGAGTCAAACAGGCCCTGGATAAAGACCAGCTTCACTATCTGGTAGTTTTGAGGAACTTGATCAAGCAGTTTAACCTCTCTGAATCACAGTTTCGTTAACAAAGAGCTACATATAACCCTTCCCTCCATTTGCCAGGTCATGCTCAGCAGTTTATCAAAAGGCAGGCAGGCAGGCAGGCAGGCCGAGATGAGAGAGAGAGAGACACAGAGAGACAGAGAGACAGAGACAGAGACAGGGAGATTGTAATGCATTCAGAATACAATGATAAATCAAACACATGTCCTGCCTTCCAAAAGCCTAGAGTCTCATAGGAGAGCTAGATGAAAAAACTGAGCCCCACCAATACACATCAAGCAGCTCCCCCAACTCTAATGCTAACGCCCCCCCCAGCCATACTCTCACCTTGATTCCTGCAGTGTCCCTTCCACCGGCTTCCCAGCTCCCTTTCCTCTCTCTGCCATTCACCCAGCCTGTACTTGGCAGAGCAGCCAGTGGCAAACCTTCCTCCTCCTATGGCATCTCTCCACTGCCCCAGCCTCCCTACAGCTTCCCAGGAAATTGGGGAGTCTAAAGTTCTGGCATTGGCCTGGAAGGTCCCATGAACCAGGACCCCATCTGCTCCCTCACTCACCTGCCCTCTGCTGAGGCCACTCCAGGCTACTTGCTTTCACTGGAGCAACCCACAAAGCCATCCTCCCTCCTACAATGGTGATACCCAGACTTCGGAGCTCCTGCCTTCATCACTCAATTCTCTGCTCCAAAGTCACCTAGTCAGAGAGGCACCCTATCCATTCCCTGTGTCAGAGTTTTCTGGCACAATAAAGGAGCAGAATGTAAGAAAAAGTAAAAGTGGCCTTTTCATTTAAAGGATGTGGAGAGGAGCCCACAACCAGCAAGGGTTTGGCTTTCTCCTCTGCCAGGATATGGGGGTGTAGGGTCTATGTGACCTTTGACCGGATGTGGTGTTTGCGGCGGGCATTAATGATGTGCAAGGAGCTGATTGGAATTTTCTTCACATGCACTGGGAAAGAAAGGGAAGTGGTAATAGGGAAAGGAGGAAGTGGTAATAGGGAAAGGAGGAAGTGGCCGTCAGGATAAGCATCCCCGATTTGGCCTTCCACCATGATGAACCACCACCATAATGTACTGTAATTTATTCTAGGGCAAAACTGTTTCACCCTGCTTGTGCCTTTGCTTTGCTTTGTTTTCATCCACATACTATATAGTCTAAACCACACTGCGCATCGGTTTGTGTATTTTCAAACTCTCTCACAGAATACCAACTCCCAAGACACGGAGACTTTAGAACAATGCCCTGCATGTATTATGTGCTCAATAAATATTTATTGGGTGGGCAAACGAGTGACGAAATCAGCACATGCTACATGCGGGGTCCAGTGCAAGCCCACAGCACAGAGCCCTTCCTTCCTGGTCTGTGTGGGGAATGGGACAGAAAAAGCTCAGTGGGATATCTGAGACTGTACCTGTGGCCGCAATGGAAACTGAGAGCCAGGCATCCTCTTAAATGGAGACGATTTCTAAGTGGAGTCTTGAAAGGTGAATTGCAACAGCTATACAAGATGGGGAAGTCGGGGTGAGGAAGGGCGCTCCAGATAGAAGAGACGCTATTACACAAGGCATAGGGGAAAGAATTTTGGATGTGTTTTTAAAACCACAAACATTCCAGTTTTGGTGGCGTTGTGGGGGAGGGGCGGAGCAGAATGATGAGATGAGCCAGAAACGCACAAAAAGAAAAGGATCGCCGCAGGCCTCCTGTCTCTGCAGAAGATTCTGGATCTTAGCGCAGACGCTCTGGTTAAAGCACAACTGGGTGAGTATGTTTCTGCCGATCACCAAGTAATGGACAGGTCTGAGGGATGCACGAAACATGATGCAACTAACAAAACAACAACAATAAAAACCAGAACCAAAAAATTAGTCATCTTCGAAAGAGGCTAGGCTCTGTCAAATGGAAAAGCAGCCGTTCTAAGAATTTCTGCAAATTTGGCTCTACAGATTTGAGGAGCTATGGAAATTTGTATCCTCTGCATGATAGAAGAAAGGAATTTGAGAGTTGCCAGAGATTCTCGGTGCAGAAAAAAATAGGAGCCAAAGGAAGAAGAGAAGGAAAAGAGAGACCAGCTAAACAACATGCTGCCCGGCACTGATAGGGTACATTTCCAATGAGAAAAGCCTAGTAGCAAAGGAGTTCGGTTTTGTTTTATTTTTGGGTCCTGGAGATTGAGCCCAGAGCCTCACGCATGCTAACAAGGCACTCTCCAGGGAGCCATGACCAGCGCTGCAAAGGACAGAAGTACATGATTTACTATTTTAAGTCGTTTGCTAATTAATGAGGACTCTACTCTGGCTGTGACCAGTCACCGGGATGAAGTGGCTCTCCCACCACTAAAACAAAACAAACGTAAACGTGGAAAAATCAGAAGGCAACGGCTTCTGGCCTCGGACAACAGGCAGCACAAATCACCATCCGTCCGAGGAGGGACACTCACAAAGAAAGCCCCCCATCTGCCTCCTTCTGGGACTAATGTCCTCACAGCAGAGTGCAGATCTCAGGTCTGCACAAAGCACAGCAGATCTCACGAGGCGGAGGCAGAAGCAGCTGAAATGGCTGGAATCTGTGCAGTGGGGCCGCAGAGAAGAGTAAACTGCGTACAGGGGTCCCCAGAAGCCTGTGTTGGGGGTCCCACAGGATCCTTAGCAGAGAGATAGGTTACACAGGCTCAGGGTAAGTGTATGCAAGTTAAACACAAAGCAGCTACAACAGGGTAGAGAGCAGAAATACTAGAAGTCAGGCAGTGCTAGAAGACAGGGAGATACAGAAGAGTCAGAGCGCAGCGATTTTGTTCCCATATTCCCACGTCTCCAGCTAAGACCCCACGATAGTGAGAGCCTAAGGACCATGCCCTAGACAAAGACATACCCTTCATAAGTGCCATCTGAAGGCACCATCTTCTGTCCACAGTAATGACCACTAGCCACACATAGCCACTGGACACTTGGAATAGAACTAGTGCAACTACGGAAGCAATTTTTTAAATTTATTTCATTTATATAATATGAACTTAAGTTTAAATAGCTACCCATGGCTACCATACTGTACCATATAGCTTTAGATCCATCCTAAAAAAAGTCCTTAAGAGATTCATAAGGAACATGACTTTGAATCGACCTCCTTAAATTAGAGGGACATGGGGAGGACACTCTGCTTTTCACAGATGCCACCTATAAAAACATAAAAGCAAATCCATAAAAACTCAAAGTGATAAGACAATATCTATACCCCTTGCTGCCTGGTAGAATAAAAATTGTTTTCAGAGGAAGAAAACAAAACCCAAGGTCTCTATAAACATCATCAAAATCATCCAGACCTCATGAGAAAATCTCCTAGATACTCACAGAATACAAAACTGTGGTCCATATTCAAGAGACCAAGCCCAAGGTATGCAGATATTAGACTTAGTGCTTGCTTTAAAGTAATGATTATATGATTTTCAAGGAACTAGAGAAAAGCAAACAAATAGAACTCAGCAGAAATGTTGACATTCTTTTTAAAAGCACTATAATTAAAACAAACTAAGATTTTAAAAGTTGAGTGGACTGAAGGACTTAACAGATTGGGGAAAGCAGAAGAGCGTGAACTTGAAAATAAGTTGATAAAAATCAGTCAAACTGAAGGAAAGAAAAAGAGAATGAAGAAGAATGAAAAAATTCAATGCTCTCTTTTTTTAAATTTTTTTTATTTAAAGAGGAAAAAACAAAACAAAATAAAACAGAATAAAGGGTAGCGACGATACAGTATTCCAAGGAAAAAAGGAGAAGTACAACAACAATAAAACCTAAGAAATTATTACTTAACTAATTACATACTGACTTCTTTGAAATAGTTATTCAAATTACAAAGATAAAACATGTAAAGTAGACATTCAAACAGTGAGACTGTTAACAGTTCTGCTCCACGATCTGACAAAAACAACAATATGGTCATCCATCTTACCCACTCAAATATACATGCAATTATATCAATAGGGTAAAATTAAACACAACAAAACAGAGCAAAGTGGATCACAAGAAAGCAATGTAAGACATAAATTTCAAAGCTAG
>PVJX010042256.1:0-14260 GCA_004027295.1 Dolichotis patagonum
TTTTTTGGTGGTTCTGGGGATCAAACCCATGACCTCATGCTTGCCAGGCAAGCACTTAGACCACTGAGCTAAATTTCCGGTCCCAATCTATCCTTTCTGTATTAGAGGAAAAAACAAAACAAAGCAAGACAAAACAAAATAATTCCTAGACAAGCGTGAAGCAAAAAGTCATATAAAACTGCAATGCAAGGTGATCTACCATGGTTACCATGATGTCTCAGCACTATATAACAACATTAATAAAAACAAAGCATTGGAGACATTATAAGACTTCAAAAGCAGGTAATAATCGACCAGAGTGGGTATCTTAGTGAATCTTGTCATCTTCAGTGTAGTTGCCTATACTCTTAGACTTGATGCTATCAATCATAACAGATTTGAATAAAATCAGTCAATACAAAACAGCAATTTAACAAACCAGATTCAAATAAGATCAGTCATAATAGGACAGTATAAGTTATACAGGGCTTCAGATTAAGTTGATAGGAAATTAAGGATGATTACGATAATATATCCTCTTATTTTTGGGATAGCTGACCTTGCCATCAAATCTACTGTAAGTAGACAAACTGGAATAGCATGTAATCATCTAAGCAGAGTGGTGAGAATAATGTAGATTTTAAATTTTGTTACCCTATTAACAATATCCTGTGCCTCCCTTTTTTAGACAATTCCTCCCCTTTCACTCCCATGGGGTGCACTGCTTGTTTTGGGTCCCACTGCCTCCCTATACAGAGCATCTCAATGGACCCTATCTCCTGATCTACTCTGCCTGCGTTTCTTTTTGTTAGTATATCAAGGCCATCTATGTTAGAGATTACAACCAATCTTCTCTGTCTCATTTCTGCTATTCTATTTTTCTGTCATTGGTTGTCTATTTTTCTCTTTCATTCCACTGTCTGCCCCATTCATTGAGGCCTCTCTGCCACTGTTCCTGAAATCCTCATATTCTTTTTCTCTCTTTCTAGAATGCCCTCAGTATTTTTGTAAAGTTGGATTGGTGGTCACAAATTCCCCCAGTTTCTCTTTGTCGTGGAAGCATCTTGCTTCTCCATTAATTTCTAGAGAGAGTTTTGCAGGATACATCAATCTAGGCTGGAGGTTGTTTCCTTTAAAGGCTTGAATTACTTTGCTCCAAGCTCTTCCTGATTTGATGGTCTGTGTTGAGAAGTCTGCCATGATTTTGATGGGTTTTCCTTTATAGGTGATGTGTTTCTTTTCTCTGGTGGCTTTTAATATTCTGTTCTTATATTGAATTTCTGGGATCTTGATTATTATGTGTCTGGGTGTAGCTCTGTTTTGGTTGTAGGTGGCTGGAGTTCTGTATGCTTCATACATCTTCATATCATTTCCTTTTTCTATGCTTGGGAAGTTTTCCTTCATAATTTCTGTGAATAGCCTTTGCAATTCCTTTGTTTTGACTCCTGCTTCATTATAATGCTTTATTCTTAAGTTATAGATCCTCTTGTCATCTTCTAGCCTTCCTATTGTTACTGCCTGTTCCCTTGTTATTTTTAAGAGATCATTCCTTCCATGATCACACATTGCAAGCCTGTCTTCAAGTTTTGATAGTCTATCCTTAGTTTCTTTCAAGCAGTTTTGCCAGCTTTCAATGGAGTTTTTAGTTTCCTGATAATCTCTTTGAATCTGCTTCATGAATTCTAGGTTTTCCTTATATTCTTCATTGAACATTTCTCTCCTTTTGTGTTCCTCCATTTTTCTGTCTGTGTCTTCTTGAGAGGTGCTTAGCCTTTCTTTTATTAAGCTACTTATCCCTTGCTTAACTTGAATTAATATTTGCGTTTTGATCTCATTTTTTAGGTCCCGAAGATATCTCTTTATGTCCACTGATGCCATGTTTGATGTTGCATGTTTGCTGCCCTCAACCACTTTTGTATTTACCTCTCCTGGATCAATATTCTCAGGGTTGGGGACTGGGGGCTTTTTCTTATTTCTCTCTCTTGTCATGTTTTTGATTCCTTCCATACAAGTGTATAGTGTAGTTCCCAGCCACTTTTCTTGTTGGTTAGGGTTCTTCTGGAGCACCCAGGCTAGGGGTTTCTGCCCTCTCCAGTCCGCTGTCAGAGACTGAAGTGCAGGCAGGGACAGTGTATGCTGGTTCCTCCCCTCTGGGCCAGTCAACCTTTGTGGACCTTCACTGCGTCAATGTGTGCTGTGCTTAGGGAATTGGTTTGGGATGACCCACTGGGTCCCAGCCAGGGGTGCAACCCAGGCCAAGCAGATCCCACCAATCTGCTCCTCGAGGGGAGCAACCAACTGAAGCCACTTCCTTACCAACTTCAAGTCATCCAATTGGTTGCCCCTTTCCCGTGATAGGGTCTTATTCCCACCACTCACCACTGGTTGATGCTGGTCCCTCTCTGGCTCAGTTTTCTGCTGGGCTCCCTGACCTCCAACTTCAGCACAGCTGTGGTGCGAATGCTTGGTGCCTCTGGGCAAGTCGCACACAGGGCAGTTCAACTCCATGCTCAGGCTGCTCAAGCCAGTCTCTTTGGCACGGGTTCAAATGCTCAGGTTGATCTTGGGCACGAATCCAGGCATCTCAGTGAGAGCGCCATGCTCACAGATCTTAGCTTCTCTAATGGTAGCCCTGAGACTTCATATTCAAGCATCTCCTTTCCCATCAGTTTCTTCCTGGGTTCAGAGAATCCATCTCCCTCTGTTTGGGTCTCTCCACAGTGTTTTATTCTGGCATCTGAGCTGTCTCTCTCAGAGAGACTCCTATCCTGCTACCTACCAGTCCACCATCTTTTTCTCAAACCAAACACCAAATCCTTGCAGATAAAATACACTTCATCTTATGAACTTACATAGAATGCACATGAAGCTAATAAAATAGAACTTGTTGACTCTGTTAAAGTTAATGTACAGTAATTTAGCATTTCCTTAGGATATATTTGAAACAACTTATTAAAACAGATATGTAGAAACACCTTGGATCAAATAGATTTTTGGTGTGTCCTTGAGGAATGTGTATGCAGTAATATTAATTCTGGAAAAACACCAAATGTAACTATAATGACAATGATACTAGAGCTAATGATGTAAGAGTACAATAGAATTATTTTCATATTTTATTTCATAACAAAATCATACTTTATTATCATCCTAAGATATTTATATTGCACAATTGTGCATGAAATCTTCCATCAGAGAATTCAGGGAAGAATGAATGAATTACAAAGATATAATGAAGTCATCCCTAAATTCCAGATGGCTACAAAGCTAATTTGATTGTTAAAGTCTTGCCATCTGTTCTGTTCATTTATTTTGAGCATTGTACATTTACCTTCAAAGAGAAGTCCCCCACCCTAAAAAAAATGCATTCATCGAAAGCATTTCATTCATTAGGATAAAAGACCAAAGAGCATAATCTCTTTTACAAAGGTTTGGTGAAATCTGGTAAGATGTTAAATGTATGCAGCTTCTTTAGTAATAACGAGATCATCAGACCACAAAGACATTAGACATGAAAAATTAGAAAAAAATAATTAAAAAGGTGACAAATAGTATAGTGTGATCAAAGCATTAGTGTGGTTTAAAATTTTGTTTTAGTTGTTTTTTTATATTTCTTCCCTGTTTGAAGTTTCAATAAAATATTAAAATCTTTGAGCCAGTAATGGATTGAATACTATATTTCAAAGTTCATGTCCACTAATTTGTCAAATCAAGGATTCAGATGAAATTATCTTCAATTGAAATAAGCCCTAAATCCAGTTCTCTTCATAAAAAGTGAGGACATCAAGAGACATACAGAGAAAGGAAGAGAATAAGTGATGTCAGAGGCAGAGATTGACCTGATGCAACTACAAGTTGAGCAATACTGGGAGTTTCTAGAAGCTACCAGAAACTAGAGAGAGGCAAGGAACAATTCTTCTTGAGAGCCTTCAGGATAATCTTGGCCTTAAAGACACCTTCATTTCAGACTTCTGTACTACAAATTTCTGTTATTCAAACCAAAAGAAAACAATGTTTTGCTTTTAGTCACCTGGTGTAAGGCATTTCGCTATGACAGACCTAGGAAACTAATACAACTAATTAGATTTATATCCTTATGGATTTTGAAATCTTTTGAAAGTTTGAAATCCTTATACATTCAT
Organism: Dolichotis patagonum; assembly: GCA_004027295.1. NCBI lineage: Eukaryota > Metazoa > Chordata > Mammalia > Rodentia > Caviidae > Dolichotis > Dolichotis patagonum. The sequence goes on from PVJX010042256.1 coordinate 4,122, forward strand.
AAGAAAAAGCTGTGTTGTGTAGAAATGTGAACATTTGAAAACATTTTTTCACTGAGAAATAAATGAAAAACCCAAGACAAAAATTTACAACCTGTCCCTATTTGTAAACTAACCAAAATGCAAAATGTGTTTAGATATTATTCTTACTATAGAGTTCATCTAACAAAAAAGAAATAAAGATATAAGGAAAAATATTACTTAATGTATTTTAGAAATAATGATGAAAATTTAAAAATCTGATAATTTTGTTACTGCTTCTCCATTGTTCTAAGTCATTCATTTTACTTCACCAGATACTAGGTTTTGTTGTTGCTGTTGTTTTGTTTTGTTGTACTGGGAATTGAACTCACAACCTGTGCCTTCCATGTAGGTGCTGTGCCGCTGAGCCATAACCCCGGCCCTCAGTATTAGTTTTGAATCCAAAATTTAGCTGAGATAATCAACATGTAATTGCATCTTTATTTCTGCTTTCAAAACTGTTATGCACCTGTGAGAAGCCAGAAGATAGGATTTTGAGGCTAAAGAGGGTAAACCATAAAATCAGTAACTGTTTTCTTCAAATTTCAGAGTCAGCAAATGTGCTTTACAAGATCTTAAGTTTATTTAAGTAATCACAGGTCAAAAGTTCAGGTTTTTGTCATGAGCTTTTTTTTTTTTTACCCTTCTTGCCAGTATACAATACTGTGTGGCCTTAGATTGAGGAGTGTTACCTACAGGTGGTAACATGTCACATGTGATATTTTTTCTTCAATCAATTCTTTACTGCTATTGTGTGTTGATTTCTATTCTTAGATAATAAGACATTTTTTTTATTTTTATTGAGCTGTGTAGAATATGTTAACTATAAGAAAACAGCCTTAAAGTTGAAAATTGAAGTTATCAAGTTTTACTTGTCTTAAGAAGCTCAGATGTTTGCAAAAAAAAAAAAAATTTGTGCTTCCTGGCTTAGTTTTAAGTGACCAACTCTGTGAAGCCTACAGTTTTCTTCTGTTGTGTATCTCCAAAAGATACTTGGCATTTCCTTTGTATTTCTGTAAAGAAATTCATTGAGATCATGGAAATAATCAGCCAAGTAGCACTTTCTAGAATCATTTCGGGGATTTCAAGTTGCTATTTCCAAACTCCTATACTTTAAACATGTTCCAAGCTATGAGAAGTTTGCAGGTCCTTTAATGTTCCATGAAAAAGAGCCCCAGTGTCTCACTCATCCTGGCATAAATGTTCTTCACTCATGGCTGGGAATAAACTTTTTAACTTCCTCTCCTCCTACTCTCCATGAAGTTAGGCTTATTCATTCACTGACTCCTAAAGCATCTATGTCAACATTGTTGTTTTAGATATTTTACTCACTTCTAGTTAACCAGAAATTCTCATCAATCTTTGAATTCAACTAAATTTTTCTATAAGCTTTATATGTCCTTTCAACTCATACATTTAATAGCAGACCTGGGAATTGGCCATTTAATCACAAAGAGCTCACGTCAATTTTAAAAACATTTTATTTTATTTTATTTTATTTTATTTTATCTTATCTTATCTTATCTTATCTTATCTTATTTTATTACTCAGTTACGTGCACAGTAGGTAACTTTCACTGTCTGCTTGAGCCAGACTCAGAAATGAGGGGAAGCTCAAGGATGGTTAGTTAAAGAAAGAAGATCAACATCTAACTTGAAGTAGAGCTCAGGAATAGAATGTGAAGTGGAAACGTAAATGTTTTCTTGTAACCACACTTATTCATTTTTCGAACTGGTTCAGTCAACATGATCATGACAAAGATACTAAATTCAGTTAGCTATGTAAAATATACAGTGCTTTGATTTTTTACCTTGTGTTATTTCTTAAGTGCATTATTATAGAAATCCAATGGTTAATGTGGATATCAACTTGAATATAAACAACTTCTTGACAGTATCTTTTTCTGATTCCCCTATAGTTCTTCATATGGTGTCATCTGTGATTATAAAAATATTAGTTTCTAGGTCAGTTCTACACTACTAGGGTTTTGAGATGTACAGACCTAAAAGAAAACCATATCCTTGCATTTGAGAAAACAAGAATGAAACAAATGTCAAGGACTAATCTTTTAAAAGTGAATAGGTTCAAAAAGAAAAAAAGTTGAATGTCTCCCCCAAAAAAAATATTCTCCATGAACTGCACTGAAAGCAATATTTGAGTAATATCATTTTCTATGCTAAATATTCTGAAAATTAATGAAGAATGTTAAAATGCATTAATCTTTGGAGAATATGTTATAGTATATTTTGTAATGTAGATAACCAATAGTGAAATCAATCTTTAAGCTTTTAAAAATATAACTGCACTTGGCAGTGTACCTATAAATCTCATTTTTCTATGAAAAATATTCTGTTATTAGCAGTTTATTTTTTGTAATTTATTCACATCAGGTTTTTGGGCAAGTTTATTAGCAGTGTTATTTTTCTCAGCCTATATTATCATCCTTACATTTCAAAAGTCCAACACTAATAATAATTGTCTTATGATAATTAAAACTAGTTTTTCAACCTATAGTTTAGTTTTAAAGCATAATTTAGCCAACTATGCTCTAAAGGCCAAATTTGGCCCACCTCCTGCTTTTGTGTGGTTCATGAATTACTGATTTTTGTATTTTTAATGAGTTGAAGAACATCAAAATAAAAATAATATGTCATTACACATGAACATTATGTGCTATTCAGATTTCGGTGTTCCTGGAGGCTGAGGCAGGAGGATTGCAAGTTCCAACTTGTACTTTAGTTTGCTCTCTTAAAATAAAAAACAAAATAGGACTGGGAATATAGCAAACACTTGGATTCAATCCCTAGTACTGTGCACATGCACACACAAGCACACACATGCACACACGCACACGCAAATTCAGTCCCTTAAGTAAACTCAACCATGCTCATTCATTCTTTGATGGTTTATGGTAGCTTTCACACTGCGATAGACTTGTAAAAGTAAATGTAAAATGCACAAAATCTAAAATATTTAGTATTTGATACTTTATATAATATGTTTGCTAATCTGGGAAAATGGTTTTGCCTATTCCTGAGAAACACAATATAAAGAAATAAATTATCAAAGTCAAATAACTTCCTCCTACATGCAACTGGATAAGAATATGCTATGTTCAAATTGCATGTATTTTCTGAACACAAGTACATACTCAAAATTCATAGCTTCAATAACATTGATTTTTAAAACTTTTTCAGTACATCATTTATTTTAATGCAAACCAATACCCAAGATGTAACACAACAGCTGTGTCCTGAAACACAAAGTAACAAGTCACCAGTCAGGAAAAGCTCACTGGTCTGTGTAATTTGTGACAAGTACAAAGTAGTAATATCTAAGGCCAACAAAATGAAAACATTTGATATTGGAATCAAATGATTTTTTAAAAGATAGTTTCAGACAAAAAACTCTTATGAACCACCAAGGACATTGTACATGGTAGCTTTGTGTTTATTTATTTTTCTAGATGCCAGTACATGCTACCTAAGCATCATTTCTCTCAGTTATTAAAGGAAGTCCACATGTGATAAGCAGACTACATGCACTAGTGCTCCTGTGATGAGTACAGGTTGTGGATCTAAGCAAATCTTAAAGGCATTAGAATGTAAAATTCTGCTTAAATATAAGAGGAGATTCTAAAAGTACTACTGTTAAAACATTTGGCATCATGCTATCATTCCAAGCCTTCACACTCATATATATTCTATTTTCTTTCCAGTTGCTAAAGTAAATGACCAGGAACAAAGAAATGCTCTTATTTGTTATTTATTGGTTGAATCTCCTTTGCCTTACATATAAATCCAAAACATTAATAAAATTCCATTTTAAAATCTGATACATTTTGCAATCAAATTCACACAAAATAAAGATATTTCAAAATAAATAGGAATGTTTCAAGCTATGTATCATATTATATGTACAATTTGGTTCTTTGGCTGTCCTGAGTACACATTTGTTAGGTGACCCTAACTAAACTGCTTGTTTATTCACCATGCCTTCCTTTAGCAAATATGTTTTTCAGCCTCTACAATGTACTAGGTGCTGTTTGAGCTGCTATGCCAAGTAAAAACATGAATCAGACATAACAGCGGTCTCAAAAACCTCATAACCAAAAACAATGTTAATCATATGTACAAATAAATGTAGTACACAAAATGATGAGTGAATCTGAGAGCGTTCCAGGTAACATTTTGAAATTGTCATGGAGAAAGTGATCACTTACATCTGGGAGATAGAGAAGGAATTTATTGACAAGGCTGCATTTGTATTGTACCTTAAAAAATGGTTAAGAAGGGAAAATTAAATTGTAAAGGGTATTCCATATACTAGCAAGATGTACAAACATGATACCAGACATGCATGGATGAAGAAAAAATTTTTCCACAATCTAGAGTATTTAAAGTGAAGCAAAATGAGGTTAAATCTAGAAATGCAGCTTGAAAATCTAAAGGCAGTGTAATCTGGAAGGAATCCTTGAATTCATATAGAGCTGGACTGGAATCAAGGTCCTACACATTGACTATTCAGGTAAACCATAGCAGCTTACTTAAACTCTAAGTCTCGAGAGAAAAGAGCTTGTAGGATCATTATAAAAATGAAAAATTATGCATGCACATGTTCAAATACAATGTAATATCAGGCACATTATTGATGCTTAATAAAGAGTGGGCATGACTGCATCAGTATTATATAACAGGCTAAGAATTTAGATGGTTCTGTAAGTATTGTATAACTTAAAGGAAAATACCATAAGATCAGTTTCTAAAACTAGAAACTATTTGAAAAATAAGACAGGGAGCTAACTTTTCAATTGGGGTTGCTCATTATAATCATCTGGTGATCAAATTGCATGGTAACAGTAGGCTTTATCCCAGAAAAAAATAAATCATAATTTCTATGATTAAAAATTAAAAGATCACCAGGAATTCTAGAGAACAGTCAGAGGAGGTGATTTTGGATTTAGCTGAAAGTTGTTACAATTAATATGAGAAATTGTGCAAAATATTTTATGATAATAATTTGGAAACTACTTTCACTTTACTATAAAAATAGATTTCACATTTTTAGATGGCTTTTCTCTATTTCTTTTCCATGAGCCATACAGTAATCAATAGGACTGGATAAAATAAAGGTCAAATATAGGTGTATTGAATGAATCTGTAATGGACTCATTTATTTAATTCCCAACTACACAAAGTGCCAAAATGAAGAACAGTATCAGATGGATTCTATTGTAGCAATATTTTAAATATTCAGACTTCAATCATTGTTTTTATCTTTAAAAGTTACCTCCTGTATTAAAAGTTAAATATTCACATAATGTTCATAAATGTAATTATAATGAGTAATCAGCTACATAAGCAAATTAACATCTTGAGTCAAAATGTGCAAGGGAAAATTCAAGACTGATGATATGACAGCTTTATTACCAATAATGCTTAAATAATGAGCTCAGCAACTGTTTTGAAAAAATTGCCTTCTAGATTGCCTTTAACAATATCCAATACATAGATATACTTTTTGAAATTTTAGCATGTTTCATTTCTGTAGTTTTATCATATTACTTTATTCAGTAATTGACAAACCAGTTATGTTGTTAACTTACTAATAATCTTATAGAAAAACATAATTTCACATTCAAGAGTATGAGTAAGAGTACATGGAAGTCTGCTGAGAGTAAAGGAGACTAAAATGAATATTAAGGGAATTGATGTCTTCTTACAATGTGAAGGAATTTTAGAAAAAATCTGGGAAAATATCTCATCCCAAAAAGAGGAGAGGATGCCATTTTTCCACCAGTGAAGAAGAAAAATTCTACTTGCTTCTTATATGAGGATTAAAACAACTATTCAAATACTAAAGCTTGCCTCAACTACAGAGGCCTGGACTCAAGGGCTCTGTCATATCTCTGTGGATTGATAGTGCTGCTAAGGACCAATCTCATTTAAAACTATAACAAACAGATGGCAAATTCTACAGTCAGCAGAAGTAACAGAAGCATTAAAATGCTTCCAGCAGTCTTGCTAATGGCTCTTGTTTTGGCAGGTGTCCACTGAGGTGCTTGTGTTTTCTAAGCAATGTCTCCATGTTTCTTTGTACAAGCAGCCCTCACCTTTGTGTGCGTATCTGTGCCATCACAGTATTTGCTATACATGAGACAATCACAACCATTAAACTGTCTCTGATTCTTTCCCCTTGAGGTTATATAAATTATTTGTTTACCCTGAGAGTACATGAAATCTTTATAGGTATAATCTAGGATTGCATCTATCCAGATTTCCTCTCAAATAAATCTTCTATAAATATTCAAACTCATATACACCTCAAGGTAACTACATAGTAAGCCCTGTCTGTTGCTCTCACATAAACAATCCATGCTGGCTAAAAGGCCTATCTCATAGCCAAAAAGGAACATAAGGATCAAATTCTCATTTACTTTGGTTTTAGTTCACTTCTCCCCTCACAGAGGGAGAAATCATGCTGTAAATATAGTCTCAGGTAATTCATTGCAACCACATTTTCTTAAATTTTAATATGCAAATTATTTCTATGTACTTATCAGTGAATCACAATTTTGTTCCAGAGACTTTTCTAAGCACTTAGGAGACCATGATGAAAAAGGAAAATCACTGCTCTAAATAAATTGTATTCAGTGATAGAATACGTAAGTATGAATTGTGTCAGATAATGGTATATGAAGACAAACAACATGTATTAAGAGACACTGAGTGACGGTGGCAGGGAATGCACCCTAGAAAGAATAAGAAAAGAAGGGATGTTAGAGAGGGAACATGAAACAATGACTGTTTAGTTAATAAGGTGAGAAAGGTCGTTATCAAAGGGGAGAACACTCAGAGAGAAGGAAAATCAAGCAGAAAATCTGGAGGCATGAATGTGCCAGAGAGAATGAGAGAAGTAAGGAGATCAGAGTGGTGCAGAATTGGAGCGGAGAGAACTAAAGGATGGCATTACAGAGACTGAGCTGCAGTGCTTAATTTAACTTCAGTGTGACAGGACCGTCAGGTGCTAGGAAATTTAGCTGGACATTATTCTTGATGTTTCTGTGAACATTTTTCTGGTTGAGATTAATATTTAAATTGGTAGACTGAGTAAGGCAGATTATCTTCCTTAATGTTAATGAATTTATCCAATCAGTAGAAGGCCTAAATAAAAGAAAAAAAAACAGGCCAATACTCCCTCAAACAAGGAAGAATTCCACCTAGCTAATAACCTTCAATGTGGATGGTAACTTTGTCCTCTTCTTGGGCTCAAATTGAAACAAATGTTCCTGGGTGAGGAACCTGTTGATCTAAGGAATATCCAAAGCTATATAGATCTCCAGGTCCTAAGGCTTAGACTCAAACTAGAATGATACCATTGGCTCTCCTCTGAAACTCCAGGTTGCTGAGTACTCTGGCATTCTTGGGACTTAGCCTCTATAATAGCATATAACTCAATTCATATATAATATCACATATATAGTATCACACATAATATAGTATATAGATATATGAATACATTGGTTTGTGATTGTGTTTTTCTGGATTAAACTGACTACAGGAGGGGCTTAGGAGTAGTAGGGTCAACTTGGTATCTGAAAAGATCACCTTCCCTTTAGCACTAACAGAAGACAGGGGGTTGGAGGTTGAATCATGGAGAGTAGCTAAAATGCTTTTAGAATAATTTAGAAGCAAGAGAAATGGTGGCCTTTACTACCAATGTAGTGATTGAGGTCATGAGAAACAGTGAGAGTCTATACACATTTGAAATTGAGCCAACAGGATTTGCTGATAAGGCACTGGGAGACGTCAAAAATGACCTCCAAAGCTTTTTCCTTAGGTTAAAACATTAATATGCATCATGATATGAGAAATGATTGTTAAAGTGGTAGCATTTCAAGAAAATTTTCAACAAATAAATAGAACAGCTTTGATGATCTAACTCAATGCAATTCTTACATCTTGTGGAATTCCATAGTAGACTATATTGTGTTATATTCTCTGTGAATTATGAAATATTCCTTACCAATCATGAGTGTCTCCTGTCTCCCCCTAGAATTAATATAGGCTATCTACTGATTATGCCAAATTATACTCCCTATTACCTATTACCTATGCCAAATTATACCCCCACTTTACCTAAAAGATAATATGATTATCTTTTTGTTTATTAGGCCTCTCAAATTACTGGTCCAATATATTTCTCAAAATTATTTATTTTTAAGCATATTTTAATGTTGTTCAAGTGTGTGATTAATAGGTATATGTTTTTCTATTTCATAACTGTTTCTACATTATAAAGATCTAATAGGCAAGTATTTCATTCTAATATACACTACAGAAATTATTCTGATAATTACATTTTCTAGGCTAACATTAACTTATAATTTGACTAGCTAGTCACCCTATTTTTTATTTGAATTTATTCTTATAACTTATTTGGGTTTTATTATCTATACAAAGTGCTTCTATTTATCAAAGTTGCAAACACGGCAATAGGAATTACTATATTAAAATTGTGCTATAACCTGGAGGGTGATTTTATGTATTTTATATAAAGGCAGAAAAATTAAACAGCTTCTTTACATAAACTGAAATACATACATATACATTCTCTTTGTGTACCTGAAAGTGTAATATAACATAATAATGGTATAAACTGATTGCAATGTTAAAATATAGAACTTTAAAAATTTACATATTTTATAAATACAATGTAATAGAATTTTTCTACTTTTTTCTCAATTGTTAAAAAGGAATATTTTAAGGAAAAAAACACATAATTTAAACATTATGCACTGCAAAACCATACTAACTAAAAAAAATGAAAAAAGACTAGAACTCAATAATTATGCTACAATTGGTATAGTAGCATAGTTATTACTATGCTACTAATAATTATGTTACTATTGGTATGATACCCAAAAATAAACCTTCTAAGACAAAATTTTTCCATATTGATAAAATCAGATATTTCAATAGTTAGTTGCTCATGTTTCTTCCATCTTTAACATTTATGAGCCCTTTAGTGAATAACCATAGAGGTGTGTGTGTGTGTGTGTGTGTGTGTGCGCGCACACGTGTAAGTGTGCATGCATGTGTGTGTGTGTGTGTGCAATATCTCTGAAAAGATGAACTATTTAATATAGGAACTTTTCATTTACTATATTTTATACACATTACATAGCATAAATTGGTCAGAAGTAAGCATTTCTATCATCATGTAAAATGACAGTACATGGATTCAAGCATCTCTTTAGTAATTAACAGAGATTCAGCCCTGAATAGTAATTTTTAGTATGTCATATAAACGATATTTTTAACATGCTTTTGTTGCATATTGCCAATTATTTTAAATATAGTTAGCCATGTTATGCATATAATTTTCATATTTTCATAATTATACTTAAGTATGTTCTCAGCAAAACGTATATAATCAAATAATTGCCATGTGCAATTATATAATATAAATTCTATGAACATACTGTAGCAAATGCAGAGATATACTTAAGAAGATATTTTCTTTTGACTTCCAATTGCATATATATTATTTAGTATTGATTTTAACAATTTTTTGTTTATTTCAAATTTCTGCATATCAAGAAGACATATTTATTCTGAAGTGTACCCCCAGTACACTTGGTTAATCACACATTAATTTCACATTTAGCTATAAGCATTCTTTATCAGAGCCGCAACTGCATCAATGTCAGTATGAAATTTTAGGACCAAAAAATTAAGAAATAAAGTAAGTAGTAAAGGTAATCTGTGATACAGCCCTCTCGTTTTGTACATTGAGAAAATGAGGTCCCAGAAATTTGAGTAAGTTCCCCTGGTCACAAAGCTTCTTCATGTCCAACAGGACATGGGCTGAACTTTAGAACTCACGCCTGCCCAGGGTTTGTATCGAGAGGACATTCAGCGTAGTACTTCAAATACCATGTACGAGTGATCTCTTTTTGTTTTTATGTTGTTCCCTTGCTTCAAATATTTTTAAGCAAAGAAAGTCAAGAACAGTGACAATGATATTATAAGAACTGCTCTACATATAGCTCTTTGAGAGTTCTAATTTTTTTCAGCTGTTGTCCATTTTATTTAAAAAGTTTTTCTCTAACCTATCAT
>PVJX010042257.1:0-14244 GCA_004027295.1 Dolichotis patagonum
CTTAGTGACCAGTGAGGCCCTGTCTCGAAATAAAAAATAAATTTAAAAAGGGTTGGGGACGTAGCTCAGATTGAAGGCCCCAGGTTTAATTCCCAGCATAACAACAACAACAGAACACAAATTCTGGAAGAATCCCTGCTCCACTGCCTGCCTGCTGTGTGGCTCTGGGTGGGTTACCAGACCTCTCTGTGACTGGGTCATCGCAGCGCCTGCCCCGCTGCCCATCTGTCATAGGGTGAGATGCATGTGATCATGTCACGGCTGGAAGGAGGCCATCTCATTGCGGCCATCGCCCAGGGAGGGAAACTGAGGCTGAGGAGCTATCTCACAGCAAAGGGGCAGAGCTGAAACCAAACAGCCAGGCATCTCCATGGCCTATGCATGACGCGCTCCCAGCATCGAGTCTCCGCCAGCCTTCTGGCTGCAGGGCCACCCCTCATACTGTCCCCAGGCCTGGCCCACCCCAGTCAAGAGCCCTCCTCTCAGGCTGCCAGAATCAAGGCCTCCTGATGGGTCCCCCTCTTCCTCCTGGCTCCTGTCTTTTTTTTTTTTTTTTTTTTTTAACACTGGGGATTGAACAGAAGCCTGTGTCTTGAGCTGCAAATTCAGCTTTTTTTCATCTTCATTTTGAGACAGGGTCTTGCTAAGTTGCCCACGCTGGTCTCGAACTGGGGGTTCTCCCGCCTCAGCTACCTTGTGCTCCACAAAGGGGAAGACGTGCAAAGGCACAACGTGCACACAGTCCGGCTCCTAACTGGAATCCAACAGCACGGGGCTGGTGACATTTCCCTTCCTGGAGTGTGGCCTCAACCTCCTGCCAGGTCCCCTAGGTCCCCTGGGCCACTAACAGGATCCCAAATTTATTTCAGTCAGTTCCAGGACCCTCCACCAGGGGGCGTGTGGCCCACAGGTAAATCTCACCACCTACCCTCGCCAGATGGGCATAGTAGACGCACTACAACTCCTCCAAAAGTGAGCCCAGGACGTCTGAGGCAATGTGACAGTGGGTCATTTGCTTCTGGGATCTAATAGTTCTAAAAATGAGGTCTTCATCCTGTATACTTGTTTCTCATTTCGTTTTCCTTGCTATTTGTTCTTACTATGTTTTACAATATTATTAGTACCTGTCTGCAACTGATTAGAAAGCTTTGGTTTATTTTTTTTATTTTTTGGTACTCGGAATCGAACTCATGATCTCACATTTGCCAGGTGGCTGTGCTGCTGAGTTCTATCCTCAGCCCTTGGTTTTTATTTCCCGAAACGGGCCCTTGCTATGTTGCCCTGGCTGCTTTTGAGCTCCTGGGCTCCAGGGACCCTCCTTGTCTCAGCCTCTCTGCACTTTTCTTGTTTTGTTCGGCAGTGCTGGGGGTCAAACCCAGGGCCTGAGCAGGCCAGGCAAGTGCCCTACCACTGAGCTACATCACTAGCCCCTTCCTCTTTCTATTGTGAGGCAGGGTTTCACTAAGCCGCTGAGTTGCTCAGGCCGTATTGGAACCTGCAGCTCCCCTGCTCCAGCCTCCCAGAGTGCTGGAATCACAGCCTTGCCTGACCATGCCCAGTAATGTTTAAAACAGTAAAGCAAACCTGGTCCTTCCTCACAGCGAGGCAGGAGCCCTTCGCCCACAGCCTACGCACAGCAGGTGCTCACCAAGGGCCACACGTGACAATTTGATTTGCCTGGACACAGAAGCCCGACTCCTGTGGTTCTCCCTGAGCGGGTGGTGGTGGTGGGGCTTGGAAAGAGCCACCCAGGGGCTGCCCCAGCTCAGCCCCTTCTGGCCCTAGTGGCTCTGTCCACCCCAGGTCCTTCTCAAGTTCTAAGGTCCCTGATTCTGAGGCCCTGCAGTGGCGTCCCTGAGTTTCCAAATCCTGGTTCCTATAAAATGCCAAGGCCTGAGGGCCGAGAGAGACAGACTCTATCAGCTACCAGTGTCCTTGTTCGGCACCCACAACACCAGCCAGGCCGCGCTAGGACACCGCTCCTTCCGTTTCCCCCGCCCCGCCCACTCCTCCACTGTTGCTTTGGCCACGGAAGCCCAGGACGGAGCCAGCGGCCCTGGGGCCCGGGGAGGCAGGCAGGCGAGCCGGGGGCCCTGTGGCCACAGCAGGCAGGGCTTACCTTTAGGTCCCTGTGTACGATGTTTTTCTGGTGACAATAGTGCACAGCCGATACGATCTGGTGGAGGAGAGGGGAGGGGTTACTTGTGGCCCCCACAGCCCTCAGGCTTCCCTGGTGGCCTGTGAAGCCACGTCACTGAGCCTGAGGTCCCAGGCCTCCCCTAGGTGCAGACTGAGCCCCTGGGGCCTCACACCCTGCTGCAAGACAACAGATGTCATGGGACCTACAGGGATAGATGCCTCTGCTGGGACACCCAGCACCCTCACACCCTGACAGCAAGGCTCCTGCTCAGGGACCTCAGAACCAAGACATGGGGACTCGCGGTGTCCTAACACTCCCACCTGGAACTTCCGGGGGGACATCGAGTGTCTGGAGATGGACCTGCGGTCCCCACTTACTGTCAGGACAGCCAGGCTGGCCCACAGGGCCCCAGATGCCTTCGCTTCCTCCCACACCTGCGCCCTGCCCACCCCACCCCCTCACACCTGCACAGCGCACACCTGCAGTGCTCTCATCCTCCTGTCTCACAAACTCACACCCACTCCAGCCCGACCCTCCGGCTCCCAGGCCCTGGCCGCCCTGGCCGCCCTAGTCTCCGCCCACCCAGCCAGCCCTGCACCTGTGCACCCGCGAACCCACATCCGGGCGCCCTGCCCTCGGCCCTCACCTGTCGGAACTTGGCTCTGGCCTCCTTCTCCTTCATGCGGCCGTGCGACACGAGGTAGTCAAACACTTCTCCTGCGGGGCAGAGGCTGAGCGGGTCAGCACACGGCACACGGGATGGGGACACGGCACACGGGATGGGGACACGGGTGGGGGCGGGGCGGGGCCTCACCGGCACTTGCGTACTCCATCACCAGGTACAGCGTCTTCTCGGTCTCGATCACCTCGAAGAGCTTCACTGCCGGCAGGGAGGGGAAGGGCTCGGCGTTAGGGGAAGAGGAGAGCCCTCCGCCCTCCAGGACGTTCCAAATCGTTCTGCCCGCTTTACCACCTTCCCTACGGTTTTTCTCACAAGAATGTCAGCTCTGAGGCCAGGAACCTGTATCTGTTTTTTTCTTCTTTTCTTTTTTTTTAAATATGCTCTTGCTGTGTGGTCCAAGCTGCTCCTTGAACTCCTTATGTAGCTCAGGCTGGCCTTGAACTCATGGGGATCCTCCTGCCTCAGCCTTCTGAGGGCTGGGATTATAGATACACATCACCATGCCAGGCACGTACACAGAAACAACCAGGCCAGATGCCACAGTTCAGCCGTGAGGGAAGCCTTTGGCTGCATGGTTTTATTCGATCCCCTCAAACGCCCTGACCTCGAGACAGGTCCTTCTATCGCCCTCAATCCCAGAGGAGGAAATGGAGGACCAGAGAGGTTGAGTGACTTGCTCAAAGTGGCACAGTTGTGACAGCACACTGGAGAAACCAGGTCCCTCTCTTGTAACCTGTCCCCACCTGACTCCCCTGCTTGAGCCCCACTCCTCCTCACCGATGTTTGGGTGGTTTAGGCCCTTCATGATGCGAACTTCCCGGAAGAGCTGTGCAAGGAAGACGGAATGACGGTGAGCGGTCTGGGGATTCCCTCCTCAACTGGGCCTCGGCAGGAGGGGCTAGGCAGGCTGGTTCCCCTGCTCTCCCTCCCTGGGCCTTACCTTCTGCAGGCTGCTGGGATTCAGCTGGGTTTTATCGATGATCTTGATGGCGACCTAGAGGTGGAGGAGGAAGGAAAGGAGGTGTGTGGGGGAGAAAAGGTTAAAGTTCCATAGGCTTTGACCTGAGCGGGATTCCCCTGGCTCAGATGGCCCAGGGATGTCTTCCTTTTGTTCCCCTGGAAGAGCTCTCGATCTGCCCCAGGGCCTTTGCACTTGCTCCTCCACTCCAGGGCTCGAATGAGTATGAGGTGACTGAGATCTTTTTGTGGTGGGTGCTGGGGATTGAACTTAGGCTCTTGTGCATTTGAGGCAAGTGCTCTACTACTGAGCTATATCTCCAGCCCTTTTTGGAGACAGGATCTCCTTAAGTTACTAACTTGCCCAGGCTGGCCTCAAACTTGTAATCCTCCTGCCTCAGCCTCCAAAGGAACTAGGATTTCAGGTGTGCACTACTGCACCTGCCAGGAGTGACCAAGATCTCAAGGGGGTTCCCGCGGGAGAAAAACTCAGATCATTAATCCACCACACCTTTGTTTTGCACGTGCAAACTGGAAATAGCAAATAATAACTAGCTAACATCTGCTGAGCATTCATGAAACGTCAGGCCATGGTCTGTGTGCTTTACAAGTGAGACCTTTTTTTTTTTGGTACCGGGGATCGAACTCATGACCTCACGATTGCCAGGCAGGCACTTAAGCCACTCAGCTAAATCCCCAGCCCATAAGTGAGACCTTTTAACACTGTAAAATTCGGGTAAAGATTATCCCCGTTCCCAAGTGGGAAAACTGAGGCACAGGACACTTTGTAAATTTTCCAGTAGCAACAGGCTTTAAAAAGTCTTAATCTAGCTGGACGCAGCAGAGCATGCCTAGCACATTAGCAGTCAGGAGGCTGAGGCAGGAGGATTGCACATTCAAGCCCAGCCTGTGCGATCAGCCAGACTCTGTCTCAAAATGAAAAACAGAAAGGGCTGAGGGTATAGCATAGTGATAGAGAACCCCAGTAACTGTGAAGAAAAAAAAGGTCTTAATCCAGCCCTAGGGTTCTGGAACCACCTCCAGGGCCCCTGGATCCACTGGATTAAAAACTCTTCCCTGGGGGGCCTGTTCCCTTAGAATCCAGGCTTCTTGGAAACCTCTGGAATCTCAGGCAGGATCCACATATGGCAAACGCCATGTTCCCTGTGGGGGAGAGGGTCCCTTCGCCTTCCTCAGATTCTCACCGACGGATTTATAAAAAATTTTGTCACACACATTTCATGCCAGTATTGAAACGATCATATGGTTTCGTTCCTAATCTGTGAGCATGGCGAAGTGCATGCATAAATTGTCAAATGGAAAGAACGTTGCATTCCGGGGACAAACCCAGCTCTGTCATCGTGGGGCTTGCTTTAACCCATTTGCCAGTCTATCTGCTAATACTTTGTTTCAAATTTTTGCCTCGAGGCCAGTGTGCGCAACAGTGAGCCCTCATTTAAAAAAAAACAATTTTTTTTGGCATCTATGTTCATAAGGAAGACTGGCCCGTGATTTTTGTTTCTCTTATTGTTTTATTTATTTATTATAGTCTTCTGAGATCCGGTCTTATAATGTAGTTCAGGCTGATCCTCCTGACTCAGCCTCCTGAGTGTGTTATCTTTTTATTTTGAAACAGAGTCTTGCTAAATTTTAAGCTGCCCAGGCTGGCCTTGAATTTACAAATCTTCCCACCTCAGTCTTCCAGAATGCTGGGATTATAAGCCTATGCTACTGCACCTGGTTTAAATGTTTTTTTTTTTTTTTTCCTTTTTGAGACAGGGTCTCACTATGCAATTCAGGCTGGCACTGAACTCACTTTGTATCCCAGGCTGGCCTTGAACTTGTAGTGATCCCCCTGCCTCAGCCTCCTGGGTGCTGGGATTAGAGACACGTGCCACCATGCCAGGTCTTAATTTTGTTTCTTGCCTGGTTTGCTCTTATGACTAAACTGGAAATAAAAACCAGTTGGCAGTGAACCTCTCTTCTTTAGTCTCTGGAGGAACTGGCATCGGATGTGGTAGTACATGCCAGTAGTCCCAGCACTTGGGAGGCTGAGGCAGGAGGAGGATAGTTGTGTATTCAAAGGCAGCCTGAACTACGTAGCGAAAACCCGTCTCAAACAAACAAAGAAACAAAACAAAAGAATTGGCCCAGCATTTGAATGATCGGTAGAATTTGCCCAGAAAGGCATTGGGGCCTGGTGTCTTTTATGTGCTTGGTACAGACAGTCGAAGGGCTCGGAAAGAGCCCTGGGAAGCAGAGAAACTGCCTCAGTCACGTTTTCCAGTTGAAGAGGCTGCAGAGGAAATTGCAAAGCCCCCATCTTTTCTCCTTTAAGTGTAAATCTGAGGTCTCCTATCTGGGCCACAGGGTCTGCTCAAGGTCCTTCCTGTGATAACATAATGTCACTATCCAGCCCAGATCTCAAGATCCCTGGGGGAATCCAAGCAACTGAGGTGTGTGTGTGTGTGGGGGGGCACGTGCACTTAACACGCGGGGTGTCTTAGAATCGCAACCCCTGTCTCTGCTGTGACCTGAAGTTTGCCACTCATTTCAGGGAGCCCTCAAACTAGTTCTTTTCCCACTGGGGTTGTTTGGCAAAAAATTTCGAGACTCAGGGACTTGCTTGAGGTCACAAAGCCAGTGGGGGCCGACCTTGGCTTCTGGCGACTCCTACCGCAGCCCGGCGCCCCACTCACCTCCCGACCAGTGAGGATGTGCCGGGCCAGCTTGACCTTGGCGAAGTTGCCCTTCCCGATGGTCCTCAGCAAGCGGTAGTTGCCCACGTGGGGCTGCTCCTCGGGGCAGGAGGCGATGGAGTTTCGGCAGCGGGCACCAAGGGAGCGGCTGGACCAGGACGGTCCTTTGTCTGACGATCGGCCACTGCCCAAGGTGCCATGCTGGCGGGGGAGATGGGCGTGAGCCGTCCTGTCCCCCTCCAGGGGCACCTGGGGGTCAGGGCAGTTCCCTGGGGGGCCCTGGCCATCGGCCCCTTTGTGGATCCTTGTCAAACTCCGGCCATAGAGTTCTGTGACCCGGCCCTTTGGGTCCTCCATCTCCCTACGGAGAGGGGCTCCAGGAATCAAACCTGCGGGCCCAGATTCCGCAGCACCTGGGGCCTCAGACGTCTGGCACCTCTCGGGACTGGCACCCCCAGCAACGCTGCGATGCTGCACCCCGGACGCTGTTCACCTCAGCCCCGATCCACAGTGACCCCAATCCAGATCCAATGCGCCCTCCTACTGTTGGGGATCCCGGCATTCTGCTTCAGCCGCACTGTCTTCACACCAGCCCCGATTCTATTCCAAACCCATATAGCTGACCACCTCTAGGATTTTACAGTTGTGCGCCCCACCATCCAGTTACCTCTCATCAACTGTGATCCTAAAACATATTAGTTACTGTTAATTTCTTACTGAACCTAATACACACACACACACACACACTTTTGTGGTACAGGGAATTGAACCAAGGGCCTTGGCACTGGGCACTGAGCTACATCCCCAACCTTCTTTTTATTTTTCACTTTGAGACAGGCTCTTGCTAAATTGCCAAGCTGCTCAGGCTGTGCTCAAACTTGCAGGCCTCCTGTTTCAGCTTCTCAAAATGCTAGTATTGCTGGACGTGGTAGCACATGCCTGTGATCCCAGCACTCTTGAGGCTGAGGCAGGAGGATGTTTGGGAGTTTGAGACCAGGCTGGGCTATAAAGAGACCTCAAGACTAGCCTGAACTGTATAGCGAAATCCTGGTTTCAAAAGACAAAAAACAGAAATGAAAACAAAAACCAAAATGCTAGGGTTGCCACCATGCCTAGCTTGTAATTCAGTTTAATCGTAGATAATAATGCATAGGAAAAAAGACCATATACAAGGTTTGGTTTTAAGCAGCTCCTGGGGTTCTTAGAATGTATTCCCCATGGATAAGGGGGACCTGCTACGCTCCAATCACTGTTGCCCCATATTCTGCTCCAAACCCTGGAACCAAGCCCTCCATGGTCGGACTCGTGGGAAACACAGTCTAGTCCTGGCCTCCCTCCATCACCCTGCCTTCCCCCACGCTAGCCTGCCCGTCTCCAATCTCCTGAACCTGCTGTCCTGTCCCTCCCGGGCCTCTCTCCCCCGCAGGTCACCTGCCCTGTCCTGATTGTGAGCCCCAGGGACTGTGCCTCCCTTTCAGGGCTGGGGCCCAGGGTGCCAGCGTCCCAGCCAACGCGGCTCTGCTCAGGCTGGGCTGCCCCCGTGCCCTCCTCAGGGCTGGGATGCGGGACACAAAGGACCAGGAACAGAGGAGGCCAGGGAGCCCAAGTGCCAAGCCTGCTCCTCGCAGGGAACCTGTGCCAGGCGGCTTTGCAGAGATAGCGACCCACATTCAAAGTGAAGTCCACATGCTGTCCCCACATGCCCACTTCACAGGCGGGATGCTGAGGCACCGCCCCACGTCTGCACACTGTCTCCACAAAGCAGCAGGAGACGCTCGGGCCAGGTCCTGTGTCAGTGAGCACCTGCTTGCAGCTAAGTCCCATGGGTGCCCAGTGAAGGAGGTGCCTGCACCTCCATACTCCAGATGGGAAACTGAGGCTTGGGAAGGGAAGGTGCCTGGTCAAGGTCACACAGTCCACTCATAGGCAAGAAGAAAATGTCTCTAGACATTTGTTGTTACTGCCAGTAATGAACTGCACTGTTGCCACTTCCTGGCACTGGGCACATGCCTGCCACCCCGAGCTCCAGTGTGGGTCCATAATTTTGAGGTGCATTCTCCGGGTAGGGACCCCAAAGGCTCCCCCAGGGCTAAGGCATGATCAAGGTCACAGGATGGGTGGAGCGGAGGGCCTGGGATTCCAACCTTGGTGACTGGCTCCCTGGCTCCCTAAGGAGCTCACTCCTCAGAATCTATAGCTGCTGGCACCCTGGGGCCTCCTCCTAGGGCAGGGTGGGGAGATCCCGGCTGATTAGGCCTCTCATCCCCACCGAGACAAAGGCACACAGAAGAATCTCTGGCAGTGGCACCAGGGGCCTGGTAGAGATGGCATGGCACCCCCCTGCAGGGAGTGTATCCTAAACCTTTTGCAAGGGCCAGCTGGGGCAGTGGGTGACAAAGCCCCTAGGGGCTGGGGGCAGGAGCTAAAATTGGCCACCATCACCAGCTGGCCCGGATCTCTCCAGCCCGGCTGGGGCCCCAATGCCAGGCTTGTTGCTAGGGAGTGGGGGGTGGAGGATGGCAGCCCCCTGGTGAGCACCCTAGAACCTGGGGTTAGGGAGCATAACCCTAGGTGGCCATCATCATAGTAACCAGGTAGCAGGGGAAGGGGCTGTAAGCTCTGATTCCAGAGGTAGACAGGTAACACCCTGCCAGAGGTGGAGAAGCAGAACCGAAGGCCAGGTGGGCAGCTGCCATGCTGAAACCCCCCCCCCATGCCCAAACTGTAACAACAAAAAGAACAGGAAGTCCTTGGGTGAGCCCCATTTCACAGATGTGGAAACAGAGGCCCAGAGAAGTGAGGTCACTGGCCCCAGGTCACACAGCTAGGGAGGAACAGAAACTTGATCGGAACCCAAGTTTATCTGAACAATTAAAGTAATAACAATAATAACCTGTAATCTCCCGAAAAGGTCCCTGGCAGGAAGGTGCTATCATCAGCTCCATGGAGAGTCAAGGAGACTGAGACTCCAGCAGGCTCAGCGAACTCACAAAACTAATGACAGCCCTGGGCCTCGAACTCGCGGCCTTCTGACTCACAACCACAGTCACCCAGCCGCCAGCCTCTGAGGAGCGAGCGCTTCCTCTGTGCCGGGCCTCGCCCACATCGTCTTGGGTAACCCTCTGAGTGCCTCAAGTGGTCACCCCTACTTTCCAGGGCAAGAAACTGAGGCTCAGAGAGGGAGAACCAGTTGGTGAGGATACAACTCTTAACTAGCATGCAGAACCAGGACTCAAACCCAGGACGATGGCCTGCCTGGTACCTCCCTTAGTGACTGAGCAAGGCAGGTGTCCTGCCCAAGACTCCAAATTAAACTTCTGGCCAACAGTAACAATGGCGGGGGTCTTAGGGGGGAGATCAAGGGCAGGATAAATGTCTCAGAGATCTGGGGTGGAGGTGGTCAAGGGGATGGCAGGGGCCTGGCAGAAGGCCTGAGGGAAGGGACAGACCCCAGCTGAAGAGGGTATGGCCAGCAGGTGATCTTCAGGAGCACCAGGAGTGACTGGAGGGGCACGGGGAGGGTTCTGCTGGAACTGCCGTGGGCGCCAACACAGGGAAGGGGGCTGGGAACCTGGGAAGGGACATAGCCATAGGGCAGCGGAAACCAGAGTCCAGCATCCCTGGGCCAGGGCCTGAGCCTGCACTCAGGTCCTCCCATGGGGCAGAGTAGGGGTCTTCTAGGAGCTGCTGAAAGCAGAGAGGGGGCTGTGGGCTTGACAGTATGGGGGAAGAGGCTTCCTGGGCAAGGGGTAGTTACAGACAGTGAAGAGCTGAGCCTGGAGGGAGGTCAGGGGCCTAAACCTTGGGGAGCAGGCTTCTGCAAAGTGACCCCATGGCAAAGAGCACTTAGCGCGAGGGCGGGACCAGGGGCTTCAGATCTGGGAGTCTCCTGGCAGCAGAAGGGGATCCAGGTCTCTGGAGCTGAGGAAGGGGCTTCCTTGGGAGGCCAGACCCCAGCCAGGGAAAGGAGGCCCTGGGACAGAAGGGATGGAGGCCTGGACAACCAGGGGAAGGGGTGGCGGCCAGTGAGGAAGGGGCCTAAAGAAGGGTCAAGGGGCTGGAGGGGGGGCTTGCCTGCAGCTGAGGATCGATACAGGGAGGATGAGGCCTGCAGTCAGACTGGTCCCGGACCTAGAAATCCGAGCCTGGGCTGGGGGCCTGGAGCTTGGTTGGAGGCCAAGGCTTCCTGGGAGAGGAAGAGACCAGAGAGGGCCTGGGTGGCATCTGGGGGGCCCTGGGGGGACAGAAATCCAAGGACAGGACTGCTAGGCAGATAAGGACCAGGCCAGGGAGTGGAGAGACCTTGAAGAACCGGGCAGGGCCCTGGGCCCAGGAAAGGAGGCACCAGCTTCCTGAGAGGTTGCCCGCGGACGGATCCTGGAGGGGCAGAGGGCTGGGGCACGAGGGAGGACACCCCGGGAAGCCAGCATCCTTAGGGAGCCACCGCCAAGGCACGGACGGGCTAGAAGGACTGGCGGGCGGGCCTGGCTGGGAGGGGGCCCGAGCCGGGCCTGGGGGGTCAGGCGCCAGGCGACTCGGGAAGGGGCGAGCTCCGAGGTGCGGACGCGGAGGGGAGGGGGCTCCGCGCACGCCTGGAAGGGAGCGGCCGGGCGGTGGGGAGGGGGCTTCCTGGAGGACGGGGCGGAAGCGGTCTGCAGAGGGAACGGAGGGGTCCCGGGAGAGGGGCGCCGCTAGGGGTCGGCCCTGGCGGGGTGGGGAGGCCCGGAAGTGCAGAAGGGGTCAAGGGCTGGCGAGCCGGGTCGGGGAGCCGGGGTCGGGACTCACGGGGTGCGGGGTTCGGCGCCGACCCAGCCGGGCTCCCACGGGGCCGGGCCCCACTCACCGTGTCCGAGTTGCGATCGTTGCCCGGGGCGAGCGCCGTCCGCGAAGACATCTTCTCCGGGTCCCCGGGGGAGGGGCGGGCGCGTGGGGGGGGCGGGGATCCCGGGGTCCCCTCTCGTCCCCTCCCCCCCCTCGCCGGCCCGGGGACGCGAGCTCAAAAGCTGGGCGCCTCGGACGCCAAGTCCGCGCCGCGGGAGGAGGCAGGGCCAGAGACGGGACGGGACGGGACGCCGAGGGTCCTAGTGGCCCCGCGCAGGGAGGCCCGGGGGCGCCATAGGGGCAGCCGGCGGCGGTGGCGGCGGTGGCGGCGGAGGGGGCGCGGAGGGGGCGCGGGCCGGCCGGGGCGGCGGCGGCGGAGGGAGGCGGTGCGGAGCCGGAGGAAGGGACGTCAGGGGGCGGGGCCGGAGGAAGGGACGTCAGGGGGCGGGGCGGGGCCGCCGAGACCACGCCCCTCGCCGCCGGGTCTTAAAGGCGCAGGCCCGGGCCGGCCGGGGGTTCTGGGGGCAGAGGCAGGTCCAGGCGCGCCCGAGGGGAGCGTGTTCCCACAGGACGGCAGTCGGGGCGGGGAGGAGGGGGAGCGAAACGGAGAAGCTCCGAGGTCGAGCGCCAGCCAGAGACGCACAGAAAGATAGCAAGAGATGCAGCGATGCAGACGGAGACACAAAGAGGCAGGGATGGACAGCGGGGCTGGCAGAGACACAAAGAGATGGACAGAGAGGCGAAGGACAGAGATGGAAAGAGAAGGACAGAAGCAGGGGGCCGCGAGGAGAAAGAGTGGGAGAGAAGCGACACGGACTGGGACAAAGACTGGGGCAGAGACCCATAGTCCAGACAGAAACAAAGAGACCAGATCCGAGGCAGGGACCCAGCCCAGGCCACGCCGGCAGCGCCGCGGGGACCAGAGTGTGTTCGAGCCCAGAGTGTGCGGAGGAAGGAGGAGCCCGAGGGAGCTTTGCCCTCAGTCACGCCGCCCCGGAGCGAGGGCCGTGCCTTGGCCTGTCAGTTGGAGGATTTGCTTGTCCTCTGTCCTCTGAGCCTCTGCCTCTGAGCAGGCCTGAAAACCCGGTGTTGCTAACTGCAGGGTGCCGGCCTAGCTTGGGAAAGCTGAATGTTAAACATCTCAGGAATTTTGGAACTGGTGGTTACTCATGGCCATTATTAAAAATTAAATTATGCAACCATGCAATGAAATAAACTATATTAAAACAAAAGTACTATATGCTCATCGCGTCCTGATCATTTCGCTTCATCTTCCTATTATAAGTGATCTCTAGTTTCTTCTCATCTTTTGTATCCTTCTGAAATTGCTGCTGTGTATCGCTTCCCAAAAATGCTTTCAGAGACTCACTCGTGCTTGGTATTGCCCCTGGTGAGGTCATGTGCATCGTGGAAATTGCCAAAGGTTACAAATCCATATTTACCAGCCTACCGGTCGAGGCCATCAGTTGCGTGGATTCATGGAGGGGGCTCCTGTGCTGGGCTCCAAGCATGGAGTCTTTCCCGTGACCATCCTTGCCGACCCATCCCCAGGTAGGGACCATCCTTGCCGACCCATCCCCAGTGGAGGAAACGAAGGCCCGAGGAAAAATGACACTTGAAAAGTGACCAAGCTAGTGAGTGGCAGGGTTGGGATTTGGACTCAACTGCTCCCAAACTCCAGCACTTGGACTCTTAACCATAGTGGTTTCCTGCTTCCGAAGAAGAAAAGCTGCAACTTTTGTGCAAAAAATCCAAAGTATATATGTAAATTGCTTCACGGGTTGAGGGGAGGATTAGAACTTCATTATTGCGATTATTTAGCAAATGAGACCAGAGGAGTTTCTCCGGAGGCAGAGAGGAGGGGTTCAGGATGGGGTTCTAGAAACTTTCTGATCCCTCTAAGTCTCTGTGGGGTGAGGGCTGGAGTCAAGGGACTAAGATGCGGGCGGAGTCGCCTCCAAACCCTTCCCAGACCCTCCGCTGACGGCTGCAGTTCTCCCAGACACCACACGAGGGCAGCAGGTCGCCTCCCTACACACAAGGGACTCACTCGCGGATCTCCCCCTGCTTCTTTTTCAATCAGTGCAGTCTCCACCCCATTTCCAAAAGGAGGGAGGTTAAGAATTACAGGAGGAGGGTGCGAAGCAGATAGACCTGGGAAACCTTAAGTTCAGTGAGAGAAGGCGACACAAAGGCATTTACAAGATTCTCTTTGCGTGACATAGCCGGGCAGCATGGCATATGCCTGTAATCGCAGCACTGGGTAGGCTAATGCAGGAGGATCCTCGCGAGTTTGAGGCCAGCCTGAACTACATAGTAAGACTGTCTCAGTGAAATGAAACAAAACATTTATATCACATATCTAGAATAGGTAAATTCATGGAGACAGAGAGTGGGTTAGTGGGTGCCAGTGGCCGGGACAAAGATGGGCAGGGTGTAACTCTACTGGGTCCAGGGTTTCTTTTTGGGGTGATACAAGAGTTCTGGAATTAGTGGTGATGCTTTCTACAACCTTGTGAGTGTACTAAGACCTATGAAACACACATTTTAAAAGGCAAATTTTGTGGTGTAAGAATGATATGCCAGAGTCAGGCATGGTGGCTCATGCCTGTAATCCCAGCACTCAAGAGGCTGAGGCGGAGGATTGTTGCAAGTTTGAGAACAGCCTGGGCTACAAAGAGAGTTCAAGGTCAGCCTGACCTGCATATTAGGACCCTGTCTCAAAAAAAAAAAAAAAAAAAAAAAAGGCTGAGGATTTAGCTCAGCAGCATAAACATAAGCGCCTGCCTGGCAAGTACGAGGTTGTGAGTTCAATCCCAGGTACCAAAACAAACAAACCAACAAACCTGTAATGATATAGCTCAGTGGCACAATGCCTGCCTAGCAAGTGCAAGGTTGTGAGTTCAATTCCTGGTACCTAAAAGAAAAGAAAAGAAAAGAAAAGA
>PVJX010042258.1:0-14252 GCA_004027295.1 Dolichotis patagonum
TAAATCATGTCAATTTAGGAGAACTGTCTTATCTTCATGATCATATTTATGGTAGGAGTGATATTGTAGGAGTAATTCCTGCAACTGCAGTCTCTATTTAATTGATGTTTGAGCCAAATGTCCTCAGCTGTGGCCTTTTCTTGCCTTTTGCGGTATCTCTGGCCTCACAGGGCACTACAGGCCTCAGCAAGGAACAGTGATTCATTGAGGTTCACTTAATATGAATCAGCTCCTGTTGTTGCCAGGCAAGGGGCCTAGGACAGACTCACAGACAAACATAGAAAGCCAATTAGTTAATTTAAAATCCTGCTCAGAGCCCATTCATAGTGGTCTCCAACAATCTGCAATCCTTTCCAGATGCCAGTTATCAGGACTCTCTGAAGCAAGTCCCCTGATCTCCTGCCTGGAGTTCTTCACACAGAAATTAAAAAAAAAAAAGGAAGAGCAAGATATGAAACAGTGTGATAGCAGAAATCTGATGACCAGTTGCTCTTGGGTAACAAAAGGCCACAAGGCAGCCAGAAGCATGGTATTTCTTGATTACATCTGAGTTAAGGGCAGAAAATGTTTCTGGGAACAATAATGGTTACTAAGATGGACTACTAAGAAGGACAATGCATTCTTGCAAGGAAAATTATGAGACAGGGGACAACAAAGAAACTGTAGTTTCCCCAGGTGTCTAATCACATTTAGCAGGTCTTATCTTGCCCTGTGAGTACCACACCAGTCACTAGCCTTAGAGCTTCCAGCTGTGACCAGTAAAGAAAGAGGCATTTCCATACTTCAATCAGGCTAAAGGGGCAGGACAAGGACAGCTTCTGATGTTTCCTTGACTGAATTTGTAATTTGTGGTCCCTGACACAATGTACCTTTCACTGTGGAACTCACTTATACATTATAACAACCAGCACTACCAGCACTACGTTAGACCTAAGAGAGGAAAAGGAATCATTCAAATTTCTATAGTGATGGAAAGGGAATTTCAACTTAATTCCATCGAGCTCTCTACACCACACTGCTTTCAAAGCATAAGTTGGAGCACAACATCTTGAAAGTCTATTAAAAACTATTATGCCCTTCACATCCCCTGGATTGCTGGCTTTGTCAATTATATCCATCCTCTATTGTAAAGGATTTGTATTTGTATTTTGCAGTATCATAGGTTAAAAGCATATTGTGAACTGTAACTTTTTGAGCTTAGTTAATTTTATACTTTATTTCCTTTGTATGAGTGTACTTAGACTATGCTTTGTACCTGAGAAAAGTATCATGGTATTTCTTTGAAAGCAATCTTAGATTCCCACTGTGATCAGCCTTTCTATTGTTATGAATCCTTGGCCATGTGACTTGCCATGCACAATGCTGTTTTACCCATGGCAATGCTATTCAGACTGACATGAAAATATTTATTTTAGTTGAGTATTTGTTTCTCTTGTACTGTTTCTCTCTAGTTCACATCTAACATTTTCTTTCCCTTTATTCCTTTCCTAACTTAATACTGCTTGCAAAGATATATGCAGCTGATGGTGGGCATGTGGAAGGCCAAGTAACATTAAAAGGAGATGCATTTGGGATGAAATTGTGAGGTGACACTAACTTATGCTCTTTCGTTCCTTTTTTTTATCATTTTCTACCAGAGCTATTTTCTTACAAGCTATCCTTGTTTCTTTTTCTTCTTGTCACTCTCATCTCAGCCAAATATCTCCAATTTTTGTAGTCAATTTTTGTTTGAAATTAAATGTGCTGTAGCATAGCTTCTTGCTGGGTTTCTTGTATCAGAGAGAGAAATGGTGAGAGGTTTGAAGGAAGCAGAAAGCCTTGAAACAAGTAAGATAATCCACTTTTTAATCATGCAGGAGGGAACAGCAGTCAGACAGAGAAATGTTTATTCATTTTTGTTTATTTTTAATTTTATTAGTATGTGTTTGCAATACATATTTATTACATTTATCATGGAGAGTTGGTACATGTACATAACACATCTTAACTCATGTTTATTTGAATTTTGTATTTTGAAGAGAAAAAATAAAACAAAATTACAAAACAAGATAAGAGGGTAACAACAGTTAATACATTGCATACTTTTATCTTTAAATTAATTACTCAGAGTACAAGATATCTGTATTTAATTGTCCAAACAATAGTACAATATTAACACAAAGCTTTGTTTTCGATGTACTAAGAGAAATTAGTAGTATTTAACACACACACATGCATATATATATATATATATATATATATATATATATATATAATTTCTTTCAGCTTCGCACACTAGGGAGACAATATGATGTTTACACATGCAAGTCTGATTTATTTCATTTATGAGTATGGTCTCTAGTTGCATCCATTTACTGATAAAAGTCTCATTTATCCTTCTTTAAGGCTGATTAGGACTCCAATATACAAAAATAACACATCTTTTTTATCCATTCTTTGGAGATGGACATTTAGGGTTTTTCCAAGATCTAGCTATTAAAAACTGTGCTGTTATAAACATGGGTGCACATATATTGCTGTGGTATGATGTTTTGAATTCTTCTGGGAAGATGCCCAAAAGAGGAATAGCTGAGTCAAACAGTACCTGTAATAATAGATTTTGTGGAATCTCCACACTGATTTCCACAGTGGTTTTACCAGACTGCACTCCCACCAACAGTAGAGAAGGGTTCCTTTTTCACCCCAGTCCCTCGAGCATTTGTTATTAGTTGACTTCTTGATGACAGCCATTGTTCCTGTAGTGAGATGGAATCTCATCTTTGTTTGAATTTGCACTTCTCATATTACCAGTGATGCTGAACATTTTTTTTTTGTACCAGGAACCCAATTCACTACCTCATGCTTGCCAAGCAGGCACTTATGCCACTGAGCTAAATCCCTGGCTTGTTGAACATTTTAAATATATTTATCTGGTCTTTGTATTTCTTCATCTGAGAAGTGTGTGTGCATCTCCGATGACCATTTCTGGATTGGGTCTTTGAATTTGGGAGGTCTGATTTTCTTGAGTTCTTTATATGTTCTCGATAGCAATCCTTTTGTCTGAGGAATAGTTGGGAAACAATTTTTCCTGCATTGTGAGTTGTTTCTTCACTCTGTTGGTGATTTTTTTGCTGTGCAAAAGCTTTTTAATAAGAAGAGATTCCAGCTGTTGCATCTTTGTGATAGTTCCTGTGTGGCCAAGGTTTTATTAATAAAGTCTTTGCCAGGCCAGGGATTTAGCTCAGTGGCTTAAGCATCTGCCTGGCAAGCACAAGGTCGTGAGTTTGATCCACAGTACAAAAAAAAAACCAACAAAACAAAACAAAATAAAGTCTTTGCCTACACCAATGTCTTCAAGAGTTTTAACTAGTCTGTCTTCTAGCAAATTTAATGTTTCTGTTTTAATATTTAGATCTTTGATTCATTCTGAATTTAGTGTAGTACATGATTAAAGATATGACCCATTTTAATCTTCAACATGTGCACAGTTTTTGCAGCACCATTTATTAAAAAGATTATCTTTCTTCCAGTGAATGTGTTTGACAACTTTGTCAAAGAGAAGGTCACTTAGCATGTCTGGAGTTCTTTCTGCACCTTGTAATCTGTTCCACTGATTTACTATTTTTTTTTTTGCCAGTACCACATTGTTTTTATTAAAGTGGCTTTATAGTATAATTGCAGCTTGGGCATTATGATGTTTTGCCTTGCCTTTGTTACCCAGAATTGTCTTTGCTATTCTACATCTTTTCTGGTTCCAGATGAATTTTAGGACTGTTTTTCTCTAATTCTGTGAGACACACTATTGGAAATTTGAGATCTGCTTATTTTATGTAGCCATATGTCCAGGATTATCTTATGTTGCTTTTGGCATTAAAGAGAGGCAGCAGGTATACATCCATGTTTCCAACTCAAGTGCAAAAGATTACAGAGAGGTTAACAATGAGCTGGAGGGCCAGGGATTTAGCTCAGTGGCTTAAGTGCCTGCCTGGCAAGCGTGAGGTCGTGAGTTCGATCCCCGGTACCAAAAAAAAAAAAAAAAAAAACAATGACCTGGAATGATGAAACTACATACACAAGTCAATGAAATGGTATCAGGCATCCTGGAGTTAAATGCCAGAATGAAGTTTGCTGACAGGCTTAGAAATACGTGAGGATCTAGGGAGAATTTTCTCCATTTTAACTGGAGTGGGAGTAATGACTTTTTAAAAAAGAGGTTTTAGCTACATCATAAAGAAAAAGAAGCCTTTAGAAGGCAGAGCAGAAGTTAATATTCCAAGGCAGAATAGGGGAGCATCTTAGCAGGAAGAGTTAAAGGCTGAACCGGGTGATGACTGACTTATATAACCAGATGAGGCAGTACTGGTACTGGCCAAGCTAATTTTTAGCAGTGTGGCTGACATTATTATTACCAACAATTGAGTACTTTCTATGTATAAGAAACAGTGCTAGATTATTAGCATATTTTTGCATGCATGTTTATATCACAGAATAATTATGCTTTTTTAGTGTAACAGGTAAATGAATATAACATATATTGCTCATTTTCAGTCCCTTTACTTCTTTCTCCTTTTCCCGCTTTCTTTCCCACAACTTACCCAGGTCCCCTTCCTCATCTCCAATAGTCTGTCTTGTAGTTTCCTATGATCTCTCCTTTATTTTATTTATTTTTAATTTGCATTTTAGCTTTCTCATATATGAGAATCCATGTGATATTTAACTTTCTCAGTCTGTCTTATTTCACTTGGCATGATGGTTTCAAATTTCACCAACATTTCTCCAAATTGCATGGTCCCATTCTTTTTCATGGCTAAATAGTGTTTCATTTTGTGTATATATACCATATTTTATTTATCTATCTGTTAATGGGCATTGAGTTTTCTTCTAGATCTTACTTATTGTGACTTGCACTGTGTATGGATATGGATATATCACTATAGTACAATATCTTTAATTCTTTAAGGTATATACTCTGAAGAGGCACAGCTGCATGAAATAGAATTTCTAGATTTAGTTTTTGGGGGAATCTCTATTCTGATTTCCACAGCCACTCTATTAGTTTACATGGACAGCATAGGAAAGTTACTTTTTCCCTGCATCCTGGCCAAATTTTATTGTTTCTTTTTTCTTGACAATAGTCATTTTAGCTTGAGTATGATGAAATTACAGCACAATTTTGCCAGTTTATTATCACCATTATGCAAAAAAATGGATAAAACAAACATTAAAATGATGAAAATATTTGTTCAAGTTTATATATCCAAGTAGAAAGAGTGTTGGAAATTGAGTATTCATAGTCTGCTTCAGCCACCACAAATAGCAAGTTCTTTTAATATCACCTTTCTTAAGGGATTATTAGTCTCTATATCTGAAGACAAGGATACTGCTAGCATTAATGTTGGTGCACAGAAACTTGAGGAGTCCCTGTATAACCTGGCATGCTATTCCAAAGGAGCTTCTGATTCCTAAATTAGTTTCTTTTATTTTAAAGAGCAAAAAACAATAAAGACAATGATACATAATTTCATAACAATGTAATAGGGAATTAACAAATGTTAATATATTTTATATTGTTACCTTCAAAGTATTTGTTCAGATTACAAGAAATAGGCATGCAAGATTGGTCAAATAATATAAGCACAAACTGTTCTCTTCAATGTACTAAAAGAAAGCAGTACTATAATTATCTTATCTATCTCTCTCTCTATATATATTTCCTTTCCATTTCATATTTTTCTCTTTCTTCTTTTCCTTCTCAGTTGTTCTTTCTTTTTGAGCAGTTTCTTTCCCTCTCATCATACCTATTGGAGATTTTGGACCTTATTTACTCTTTCAGTTTCTTGCACTAGGGAGACAATATGGTGTTTATGCATGTGAGTATGATCTGTTTCACTTAGGAGTATTGTCTCAAGTTGTATCTCAAGTACATGTGAATAAGAAAATCCAGAACAATGACAGAGCAACACTTCTGACCTATTGTTTATTTTGCACATGTCACCTCAAGAGATCTCCAGGCATATACTTCTGAGTTCACTCACAAAGAAAAAAATAGTTGGTACTTGTCAAGAAACATTAGAATTGGAGGCCTTTGATGTTAATTGTTATATTTTGTCCATCTCTCACTTGCTTTAGTACATGACAGAAAAAAATTAAATATTTTCTAAACCAACACAGCAGACATAGTTGAGATCAGGTGAATCTGGAAAGCAATTGTATTGTAATGACAATTAAATTGTTTCCAGGCTGCTTGAATACCTACGAATTTCGTTCTGGAATGGAAAATTTTGCTTTCTCCCACCCCACCATTATCACCCTCTGTCTTCTGGTTCCCACCTTGCTAACTTAATTCTAAGAGTACTAGTTTCCTTTTCTTTCCTTTATTTCCTTCCTTCCTTCCTTTCATCCTTTTTTCCTTCCACCCTTCCTTCCTACCTTCCTTCTGTCCTATTCTTTCCTTCCTTCCTTCTTCCTTCCTTCTTTCCTTCCTTTTTTCTCCTTCCTTCCTCCCTCCCTTCCTTCCCTCTTTTTGCCCTTCCTTTCTTTATTTACTTTGTTACCTTCTTCCATAGATACTGGCTCATATCTACTATTTCAAATGTACTTACTTATTTAGCACAGAACTCTTTTTTTCTTAGTTTTTCAGCACACAAATTATTTCCCAATGCAGGACTTAGACAAATACTACTCCTTATGCTTTAGATGCTTATGTGATCCCATCAAGAAAAATTCTGAGAGTGAAACAAAGTTCTATAATATGTATTCTGGGACAAGAATTATAAACAGGGATTGTTTAATGCAAACTGAGAAATATGATCATCCTATTGTGTCTCAGTTTTTCTTGTGTCACTAGCTCATTCCATGGGATGGTCCTTTTCCAGCTTTATGTATTACTTTGTCATAAATGCCTTTAGTGGGCACTATACCCAGTTCATTATTTTTTGTACCTATATTCTATTAATTTACTTCTTACAAATTATAAAAACATGCATAGGCACTTTCTCTTATTTATTATTTAATGCTTATCCTAACAACTAAAGTGTAAATTCAAAAAGGACAAGAGTCTTGGTATTCTTACTTATAAATTTGAATCCAGTGTACCACAATGCTTGGCATATAGCAATAATGAGAATTAACATTGATTGAGTACATATTGCATGTCTCTCACTGTTATCAGATTATGTCCATTAAATAAGTATACAATACATAACATATATTCATTCAATCCTCAGAAAAACCTACAAAGAAGGCAATATTATTTTGCACATTTAACAAATAGAAAACAAAGGTATAGAGTGGTTAAGTGGTATGCTCCAGGTCATCTCATTTGTAAATGTATATTACAAATTTCAAATTCATATAAACTGATTTAATGGTTCATGCTCTTAACCATCACAATTTAGATATTTGGCTGATAAATATATGGATAAGTGATTCTATGGATACTGCATGACCAAATTGACTCAGTGTAGTTTTACTATACTTTTATATTTATTATATTTTAAGCACAACTTATTTTTGCTATACTAAGGTGAATAACTTGTAACTACTTACTCCGGAGCTCTATGAGATCCCTGGAATGTTTTTGAGTTGGTAGATAAGCCTTTTTTGGATCTTCCTGCAATGAGAGAAAACAAAATGATTGAATGGCAAGAATATGACAGAGAGAAAAGAACAAAGAATTTTGAATTAAATAACTTAGCTCTCAATATTGACCAATTACCTAACATGGGAAAATAATAAACTCAAATGTCAAGATGAACTCAGTGTATTGGGAGATAAGTAACGCCTTCAAACATATGAGGTAGCTTATGTAGAGATAATATCATGGATGTAATGAATGCAGTGTAGATAAGGGTACTCACCAAGATTTATAGTTATATTTGATGCAAGAAAATACAGAAATTCAGAGAACAAACTTTTCTATGCTATAATTAAAGCCAAGTCCAAGTTCTGGATATTTTTTTTTTACAAAGCTACAACTGATGTATGACTTTAAAGCATTTACTCTAGATTTTACAGATTTTTACCTTTTTTCTCATCAGTGAATTCAAGCTAATTATACCTGTCCTATTTCACATAGTTGTGAAATAGAAAATTCAGAACACATGAGACTCTTCATACTGCTAAACTACAGTGGTCTTATTGCACCTATCTCCAATACATATTTTAAAGCCAGATAATTCTTTTTGCCTCTGCTGTACTTTTAAAATTTATGTCAGCATCATATCTTACCTAACTTAAGACAATAACATGGCATCTTTACTGCTACCACTCTTGTCCCTTATAATTCACTTCTCATATGTAAGTCAGTTCTGCTCTGCTAAAACTGAGACTATATTATGTCACTCCCCAACCTTCCTGCTTAATGCTGAGTCAAGATTATCTGGACTCTTCCAGCTTTATCATATTAAGTTTCTAATGTTTCCTTTCTCATGTTTTTACTCCATCCACACATGCCTTTTTGATGCTTCTCAAATGTATCAAGCTGATCCTCACCTCACGGTCTTTACACTTGTTACTACTTTTGCATCATTTTTTCTTCTACCATATTCATTCATTATAATCTCCAGTTAATTATTTTATATGCAGTTATACTTTCTCAGAGAGATTTTCTTAGATCATTTATCTTTTCACATAGTTTTGTATTCATTTATTCTTTTTTCTTCATAGCAATTATCAACATATAAAATTACACTATTTGTCTGTTTTCTATTTATTTTCTGCCAATCTCAATAGATTATAAGGTCCACACAGGTTGGAAATTCACTTGTTTGCATCTTCAAATCCTAGGAACTTGTGTAATTAACAGTAGATATTTGAATAATGGTTTCTTTTAGTTATTGAAGAAAAAGTTTTGTGATATGTTTATTTCTTCTTTGTAAAAAAGAATCTGTCTTGTCTATGTGTGGTACTCTGAGTACTACTTGAAGATAATTACAGTATGTATATTAACTATTGTTATCCTCTTTGTTATGAAATTTTGTCTTATTTTTAAGACTAAAATTTTGCAGAATGAATGGCTGTATGGTGACCTCCACAACTAAGGTATTCATGCTGTTTTGATGTGGTACTGAGTGTCAGTATAAGACCTACAGTGTTTCTGGGAGGCAGGGAACAATGCACAAGGATAACTTTCTAGGTAATGATTTCATCATTTAGATTCATTTGGTATCCACTTAGCACAATTTAGGAATTTTAGCTCCAATCAGTCAGCCAGATTTCAATGCCTTCCTTAGAGGACTTTGCTTGGTGGTTTCCATGGAGACCAGGACAACAAAACAATCCCAGAGGTGGTTCAATTAGGGGCAATTACATAAACATCTGTGCCAGTAAGGACTCTTATTTTGATGAGGCAGGAAAATGAGAATCATGAGGAGAATAAAAAGTGGGAGGAACAAAGGAGAGACAGATTTAGTGAATGAGAAAAAAAATCTAATTCAACAGTTTTACTTCAGGCTCATTCACATCTAGTTGTGTGAGTGTGGACATATGATTTGAACTCCCAGAGCCTCAAATATGAAATGTAGTCTTACTTACTTAAAATATTTCTTCAAAGAGTTAGACATTAGGGAATATTCCATAGATGACAATTATCTTTTCTGTTTCTTATCTGAATTTGGAAGTGACAAAGCTGAAAATAATGCAATACCTGCTCAGAAAAACTTTTGATTTGATTCTTCTTTCTCATTTGAATTCCTCATACAATTATCTATCAAATGCCTTTTTAAAAAATTTTATTTAAAGAGAAAAAACAAAACAACCAGACAAAACAGAAAAATGGTAGCAACAATACAGAAAAAAAATAAAAGAACCAAAAACAAACAGACAAAAAAACCCTCAAAACAACAACAATAGCAAAATAAAAACAAAAAAAACTAAGAAATTGCCACTTGATATATTACATACTCTCATCATTAGAAATAGTTGTTCAAGTTACAAAATTAAAGCATACAAAGTAGACATTCAAACAATGAGACTGTTAACAGTTCTGCTCAACCATCTAACAAAAACAGTAGTATAATCATCTATCTTACACACTTAAACATACGTGCAATTATATCCTTTAGAGCATTTTCTTTTTCTCTCTTTTTACAGTAGCAATTACACATTTTGCGTTTTATTACTCTTAAATTTCTTATTACTTTATACACTAGAGAAACAATGTCATATTTATAAATATGATTCCCATTTATTTCACTAATGAGGATGGTCTCAAGTTGACTCAATTTCTCTATGAAGGCCTCAAGATTTTCCTTTTGTATAGCTGACTAGTATTCCATTGTGTAAAAATACCACATCTTTTTAATCCACTATGCAGTTGATGGGCATCTTGGTTGTTTCCAAGATTTAGCTATCACAAATTGGGCTGCTATAAACATAGGTGCTCATATATCACTGTGATATGAACTTTTCAGTTCTTCTGGGAAAATACCCAGGAGGGGAATAGCTAGGTTGAATGGAGCTTACACTCCTAGTATTCTGAGAATTCTCCATATTGATTTCCATAGTAGTTACACCAGTCTGCACTCCCACCATCAATGGAGCAGTGTTCCTTTTTCCCCCACAGCCTTGCCAACATTTTTTATCAGTTGATTTCTTGATGGCAGCTATTCTTTCTGGTGTGAGATGATATCTCAATGTTGTTTTAATTTGCATTTCTCGAATGACCAGTGATGGTGAACATTTCTTCATGTATTTATTTGCCATTTGTATATCTTCATCTGAGAACTGTTTGTTCATCTCAGCTGCCCATTTTTGGAGAGGGTCTTTGAATTTGGGAGGGTTGATGTTTTTCAATTCTTTATATGTTCTTGATATAAGTCCTTTGTCTGAGGGGTTGCTGGTTAAAATTCTTTCCCATTCTTCGGGTTTTCTGATGATGATTTCACTCTGATGGTGATTTCTGTTGAAGAGCAGAAACTTTTCAATAATATGAGATCCCAGTTGTTGATTCTCTGAAGTGTTTCCCGTGCAGTTTGTGTTTTGTTCATGAAATCTCTGCCTAACCCTTTGTCTCCAAGATTTCTATCTACCTTATCTTCTAGTACATTTAGTGTTTCTATGTTAATGTTTAGGTCTTTGACACATTTAGACTTTAATTTTGTGCATGGTGATAGGCATGGATCTAGTTTTGGTCTTCTGCATCTGGGTAGCCAATTTTTCCAACATTTATTAAAGAGGCTATCCTTCCTCCAGTGAACATGTTTAGCCCCTTTGTCAAATATCAGGTGGCTGAGTGTCTTTGTACCTATACTTACACCTTCTAATCTGTTCAATTGAGCCTCAGGTCTATTTCTTTTCCTGTACCATGCTGATTTTATCACTGTGGCTTTGTAGTACAGTTTCAAGTCAGGAATTGAGATGCCTCCTGCCTTGCCTTTATTGCCCAGAATTGCCTTTGCTGTTCTAGGTTTCTTCTGGTTCCAAATGAATTTTAAGTGTGTTTTCTCTATATCTGTGAGGTATGTCAATGGTATTTTGATTGAGATTGCATTAAATCTGTTTAAAAGTTTTGGGAGTATGGCCATTTTCACGATGTTGGTTCTTCCTAGCCACGAGCGTGGAACATCTTTCCATTTTATGATATCCTCTTCAATATCTTTTTTTAAACATAGTATAATTTTCAGTATATAGGTCTTTTACAATTTTAGTTAGGTTGATTCCTAAGTATTTCATTTTTTTAGATGTCATTGTGAAGGGTTATATTTCCATAATTTCTCTTTTGGTGAATTTCTTGTTTGTGTACAGGAATGCTATTGACTTTTGAGCATTGACCTTGTAGCCAGCTACACTGCTGAATTTGTTTATTACCTCTACTAGTCTTTTAATGCAGTTTTTTGGGTCTTCTACATAGAGTATCATGTCATCTTCAAATAGTGATAATTTAACTTCTTCCTTTCCTATCTTTATTCCTTTTATTTCTTTCTCTTGTCTGATTGCCTTGGCTAGTGTTTCCAGAACTATATTGAATAGGAGTGGTGATAGTGGACATCCTTGTCTTATTCCTGATTTTAAAGTGAAAGCTTTCAGTTTTTGTCCATTCAGTACAATATTGGCTGTTGATTTGTCATAGATGGCCTTTATAAGTTTGAGGTAGACAGCATTTATCCCAAGTTTCTGAAATGTTTTTATCATGAACATGTGTTGTACCTTATCAAAAGCATTTTCTGCATCTATTGAGATGACCATGTGATTTTTGTTTTTGGCTCTGTTGATGTGGTGTATTACATTTTTTGATTTGCATAAGTTAAACCAACTCTGCATTCCTGGAATCAACCCCACTTGGTCACGATGTATAATATTCTTGATGATTTTTTGCACTCCATTTGCTAGTATTTTATTGAGAATCTTTGCATCTATGTTCATTAGTGAGATTGGCCTATAGTTCTCCTTTTTGGTTGGGTCTCTCTCTGGTTTTGGTATCAGAGTAATACTTGCCTCCAGGAATGAATTAAGGAGAATTGCTTTCTTTTCAATTTCATTAAAGAGTTTAAGGAGTATTGGCATCAAGTCTTCTCGAAATTTCTTATAGAATTCAGCTGTGAATCTATCAGCACCTGGGCTTTTCTTTGTTGGTAAGTTTTTTTATTACAATTTCAATTTCAATAGCTGATATTGGTTTATTCAAAATTGCTATATCTTCTTGGTGAGCTTTGGTAGTTCATATATTTCTAGAAATCTGTCCATTTCCTCTGTGTTTTTCTCTCTATGTGAGTAGAGATTTTCAAAGTAGGTGTTTATGATCTTTTGAAGTTCCATGGGATCTGTAGTAATTTCCCCCTTTTCAGTCCTTATTGTGTGAATTTGGTTTTTTCTTTATTTTTCTTTATAAGGTTAGCTAGATGTTTGTCAATTTTGTTTCTTCTCTCAAAAAACCAGCTTTGTGATTCATTAATTCTTTGTACTGTTTTTCTAGTTTCAATTGCATTGATTTCTGCTGTAATCTTTACAGCTTCCTCTCTTCTATGAGTTTTAGATTTATCGTGCTCTTCTTTTTGTAGAAGCTTGAGATGCAGCATTAGGTTATTTATTTGTGCTCGTTCTGTTTTCTTGATATGACAATTTTTGCTATATATTTCCCTCAATTTATTGCTATATATTTCCCTCTGTGGTATGCAGTGCTTTCATTGCATACCATAGATTACGGTATGTTTTGTCTGCATTTTCATTGATTTCTAGGTATTGCTTTATTTCTTCTTTAATTTCCTTTGTAGCCCACTGGTTGTTCAAAGGTTGTTATTTAATTTCCATGTATTCATGCCAGTTTTGCAATTTCTTTTGCCATTAATTTCCAGTGTCAGTGAGCTATGGTCAGATAGTATGCATGGGATAATTTCAATACCTTTGCATTTACTTAAGAATGTTTTATTTGATAATATATGATCTATTTTGGAGACTGTCCCATGGGCAGCTGAGAAGAATGTGTATTCTGATGTGGTTGGGTGGAGCACTCTGTAAACATCTACTAAGTCCAGTTGCTCGCAGGTATGATTCACTTCTATTTTTTCTTTGCTGATTTTTTGTCTAGTTGATCTATCTCTTTGTGACAGTGGGCTGTAAATGTTCCCTGTAATGACTGTGTTCTTTTGTATATCATTTTTCACGTCCTTTAGTATCTGTCTTATATGATTGGGTGCTCCTGTGTTTGGTGCATATCTGCTTATGATTGTTAGTTCTTCTTCTTGTAGTTTTCCACTTATGAGTATGTAGTGACCTTCTTTGTCTCTTTTAATCATTTTAGGTTTGAAGTTCACATTGTCTGCACATAGAACAATTATCCTTGCTTTTTTCTGGTTTCCTGTTGCATGGAAAACTGTTTTCCATCCTTTGTCTTTAATGTATGAGACTCTTTTTGCGTCAGATACGTTTCTTGTATACTACATATTGTGGGATAATGTTTCTTGATCCATCCATTCTGTCAACCTGTTTCTTTTGATATGTGAATTGAGCTCATTTACATTTATAGATATCACTGATATATATTGGCTTGACTTTACCATGTTGTGTTACTGTTGTTAGTTTCCTGCCTTTCTCCCTTGTTTACTTTCTTGTCCAGCCTGGTGATTTCTTTCTGTTATTGCTCTGGAGATTGTGGTCATTTTTATCTCTATCTAGGATGTCCTTCATCACTCTTTCTATGGTTTATTTGGTGGATATGAATTTCTTTAGTTGTTCTTTGTCATGGAAGTATCTTGTTTCTCCATTAAATTTGAAAGACAGTTTTGCTGGGTATGTCAGTCTGGTTTTTTAAGTTGTTTTCTTTTAGGGCTTGAAAT
>PVJX010042259.1:0-14258 GCA_004027295.1 Dolichotis patagonum
AGAACTATTATAAATAGAGTGGTGATAGTGGACATCCTGTCTTGCTTCTGATTTTAGAATGAAAGTTTTTAATTTTTGTCCATTTAGTATATTATTGGCTGTTGGTTTGTCATTGATGGCCTTTATAAGGTTGAGGTAGACACTGTGTATTACAAGTTTCTGAAGGGTTTTTATCATGAGCATGTGTTGGACTTTATTGAAAGCTTTTTCTGCATCTATTGATGTGACCATGTGGTTTTTATTTTTGGCTCTGTTGATGTGGTGTATTACATTTATTGATTTGCATATGTTAAACCATCCCTGCATTCGTGGAATGAACCCAACTTGGTCATGATGTACAATCTTCTTGATAATTTGCTGCATTCTATTTGCCAGTATTTTATTGAGAATCTTTGCATCAATGTTCATTAGTGAGACTGGCCTATAGTTCTCCTTTTTGGTTGGGTCTTTCTCTGGTTTTGGTATGAGAATAATACTTGCCTCCAGGAATGATTTAGGGAGGATTGCTTTCTTTTCAATTTCATTGAAGAGTTTAAGGAGTA
Source organism: Dolichotis patagonum (assembly GCA_004027295.1). Lineage (NCBI taxonomy): Eukaryota > Metazoa > Chordata > Mammalia > Rodentia > Caviidae > Dolichotis > Dolichotis patagonum. The sequence continues at coordinate 543 of PVJX010042259.1, forward strand.
TTGGCATCAAATCTCTAAATTTTTTGTAGAATTCAGCTACGAATCCATGAGGACCTGAGCTTTTCTTTTTTGGCAAGTTTTTTATTACATTTTCAATTTCAATTGCTGATATTGGGTTTTTCAAGATTGCTATGTCTTCTTGGTTGACCTTTGGTAGTTCATATGCTTCTAGAAATCTGTCCATTTCCTCTGTGCTTTGCTCTCTATGTGAGTAGAGATTTTCAAAGTAGGTATTCATGATCTTTTGAATTTCCATGAGATCTGTAGTAATTTCCCCTTTTTCAGTCCTTATTTTTTTAGTTTTTTTTTATTTTATTTTAAAGAGAATAAAACAAAAGAGGGCAGAACAGAGCAGATCAGAACAGGACAACATAGGCAACATAGTACTTTGCATTAAGACAACCGGACATTAACAGTAGCTATCTCTTTCACAATATCTTTTTCTCTGCTATAGTTGAGCATAGTTTCAAATACAATAATGTCAAACATAACAAAATAGTATAAAACCATTCAAAGAGTGAAAGAATTACAGGGCATTCTGCACCGAATAACAGAGAATGATCAATGGGTACTATAATATCTCACTTTTGATAAAAAAAAATTTTGTTTATACTATCACACATATTCAAATCCCAATAAAACACGATGTGATACATAGAACCAATGGTAATAGAAAAGAAGCATGGTAGGACTTCTAAGAAGGATGATATTAAACCAGCAATAGCTGTCATAATGTTTTGTTTTCTTCAAAACTTATTGCCTAAATTTGGGTTTTTTTCTTTTTTTTTTCTTTATAAGTTTAGCTAGAGGTTTGTCAATTTTGTTTTTCTTTCAAAAAACTAGCTTTTTGACTCATTAATTCTTTGTATTTTTTTTAGTTTCAATTGCATCAATTTCTGCTCTAATCTTTACAATTTCCTCTCTTCTATGAGCTTTGGGTTTAACTTGCTCTTCTTCTAGAAGCTTGAGATGAAACATTAGGTTGTTTATTTGTGCTCATTCTGTTTTCTTGATATGACAATTTATTGTTATATATTCCCCTCTTGAGACTGCTTTCACTATATCCCACAGATTACAGTATGTCTTTTCCACATTTTCATTGAATTGTAGATATTGCTTTATTTCTTCTTTAATTTCATCTGTAGTTCACTGGTTGTTCAGAAGGTTATTATTTAAGTTCCATGTATTGATACAGGTTTTGCAATTTCTTTTGCCACTAATTTCCAATTTCAGTGTGCTATGGTCAAACATTACGCATGGGATAATTTAATACCTTTGCATTTACTTAAGAATGTTTTATAGGATAATATATAGTATATTTTGGAGAATGTCCCATGCACAGCTGAGAAGAATGTGTATTCTGATGTGGTTGGTGGAACACTCTGTAAACATCTTCTAAGTCCAATTGTTCACAGGTATGATTCAGTTCTATTATTTCTTCACTGATTTTTTTGGTCTAGTTGATAAATCTCTTTGTGACAATGAGATATTAAGGTCCCCTGTTATATTGTGTTCTTGTGTATTTGGTTTTTCATGTCTGTGTTTGTCTTATATAGTTGGGTACTCCTGTATTTGGTGCATATATATTTATAATTATTAGTTCTTTCTTTTTAATTTTTCCACTAATGAGTATGTAATGACCTTCTTTATCTCTTTTAATCACTTTAGGTTTTAAGTTCACATTGTCTGCAAATAGAATGGTTACCCCTGCTTTTTTGTGGGTTTCTGTTGCATGGAATACAGTTTTCCATCTTTTGACTTTTAGTCCATGAGTTTTCTTTTGGATCAGATGTGTTTCTTGTATACAGCATATTGTGGGATCATATTTCTTGATCCATTCTGTCAACCTGTTTCTTTTGATAGATGAATTGAGGCCATTTATATTTATGGATATCACTGATATGTACTGGTTCAACTTTGCTATGTTATGTTCCAGTTGTTTGCTTTCTGCTTTTCCCCCTTGCTTAATTGCTTGTCCTACTTGGTGGCTTGTTTCTGTGGTTGTTCTCAAGATTGTGGTCAGTTTTATGTCTTTCTAGTACATCTTTCAACACTCTAGGGTTGGTTTGGTGGACATGAATTTCTTCAGTTGTTCTTTGTCATGGAAGTGTCTTGTTTCTCCATTAAATTTGAATGAAAATTTTGCTGGGTACATCAGTCTGGGTTGAAAGCTGTTTTCTTCCAGGGCTTGAAATACCTCACTCCAAGCTCTTCTTGACTTGAGGGTTTGTGCTGAAAAGTCTGCCATGATTCTAATAGGCTTTCCTTGATAGGTGAGTTTTGTCTTTTCTCTAACAGCTTTTAGTATCTTGTTTTTATGCTGCATGTCTGAGATCTTAATTATTATATGTCTGGGTATAGATTTATGTTGGTTGTGATTTTTGGCATGCTGTATGTATGTCTCACTTATCTGTGTATTAGATTTTTCCACCATATTTGGGAATTTTTCTGCTATTACTTCTGTGAATAGTTTGGTTATATCATTTGCATTGAATCCTGCATCTTCACTGATGCCTATGAGTCTTATATTATTTCTCTCTCTCTTGGCATCATCTTGAAGCTGCTGTATTGTCATTTCATGCTGCTTTATTTTTAAAAGTTCTATCCTTTCATGATTGCTAATTGTGATCCTGTCCTCAAGGTCCAAAATCCTATCCTCAGCTTCATTTAAATGGTTTTGATGGCTTTCAATAGAATTTTTTTGTTTCTTGGATGTTTCTTTGAGTTTGTTTAATGAATTCTGCTTGTTTTCTCTATTGTTCATTCAAGGTTTCAATCAGTTTCCCATGCTTCTGTACTTTTTTATCTATTTCTCCTTTAGCTGCACTGAGCAACTCTTTTTTAAGGTTGTTATTTCTGTCTTTAGATGAGGGATTACTTCTAATGTGATTTCCTCTATAGCAACATGGAGTTTTTTTTTAATTTCACTTGCTATCTTTTCAGAGATTTCTGATGTGTTACTTTTGAAGTCCTCTATTTCATTGTCTTCTGTACTTGCCCCCGAAGGACTAGATGTGTGATGTTGTATTTTGTTTTTCCATTTTTCCATTTTCCCCTTTCAGGTTAATATTTGGTCCTTCAATCCCACTAGTGTCAACTATTGGTTGTGTGTATCTTGGGTTCCTACTGTAAGGTTGATGTTTATCCAATTTCTGGGTCAGTCCCACAGTGAAGAGGTGGGCCAGTCACCTGACTTCCCCCTGTAGGGCCTTTTGGATGAGTCCTATATTCTTCCTAGGCTGAGAAGCCTGGGAGTACTGTTGGAAATCAACACCTAATTCCTGCTGTTATTATGTCTTCAGGTTGTTCAGAGTCACCGGATCTCCCTGTTTATAATGTTTGTCTCACTTGAGATCCTACTGTGTCTCATGGGTGTCCCACAGGCTCCCTTAATTTTCTCCAGGTTGAGGGAGGCCTTATTGGCACCCTCCTTAACCTACCTGATATCCTCTGTATGGAGGAAGGACTCACCCACACACTTGCCAAGCCTGCCAATGGCCTACTTGTGGAGGGGGCTTTGCTATTGCTCCTGTTTACCCACTAAAAGTGGCAAACTCTATTCCTATTTTAGGAGCAAACTCACCTCACCTGCTGAGTTCTTCTGTTTGGATGAGGGGTTGCTGAATCTCCCCTCAATACTGCATGGTTAATCCACTGCAGTCCAATGTTCTGGGGGGGAGGTATGGAAGCCTAAGATGAATAGCAATACTAGGTCCAGGAGGTAGGGGGTTCCCCAATGGCAGTGGTAGGACTGTGGGGGTGCACATCATGGGCTGGAGTTTCTAGGTCGTGAGGTGAGTGGCCAGGACTGCAGGGACATTGGCGAGGCCTGGTTTTGGCTCAGCCCCACCCACACCACTGGCTGGAGTTCCCAGGTCCCACGAGGTTGTCTGCCAGGATGGCAGGGTCTCAGGAGGGCCCCAGGTCCAGCCTGGCCCCATATGCACCACTGGCTGGAGTTCCCAGGTCTGTGAGGTGATCTGCTGGGATGGTGAGAGTCATGGGCAAATATAGCATTTTAATAAGTCACTGAAGTCTGATTTTTAGAAAATGTGCTGTGCAGGAGCAAGTCATGCATACATTCAACTTCTCACCATGCTGCTATTGTGTGCCATGGACTCTGCCAGCTAATGTGGATATGGCAATTTTAAACACACAATGACATCAGATTCTGCAATGGAGTACTGTTGATGGCTGACACTCATTAATGAGCCACATTTGTTACTGTGTCAGGCATTGATCCATATGCTTAATATCTAACCCTCATCACAAAGTTATGAGGCCAAATCTGTGCCCTGATTGACTCAGTGACTTAAGGTAATATAACTAGTTAGGTGAAGAGCCAAGATTTGAATCCAAACCATACAAACTTAGAGCATTCTCCAATCAGTTCACTGTGATGATAGAAAAACCACTGCAAATGAAGCTTAACTGGCAAGTGGCAGCATCTTCTGGCATTCCAGTACATTATTATCAGGGGAAGCTTGCATCTCAGCATTCTGCTGTGCCTGTTTTCTGCAGCAGAATTGTTAGAGGTGGGAAGAGCTCCAAGGAATGTAAGGATTCAGATGACATCAAAAGTTTAAATGTCAGTTCCACACCCTTCTAACAGACATGGGCCCCACAGGCCAGGACTAGGACCACCTAAGCTGTCCAAACACTGTAAGCCATGTCCCCCCAAACTTCCTCTCTGCCTTGATCATATTTAAATTATGAAACTATATTTTTGCTTATTAGTAAGACTTCTGCTTACTTTGCACATTTATATGGTTTTTATTTTCTTTTAAAAAACATTTTCATTTAAAATGATCTTGGCTAATGTGAATAATTTATGTGTCAAATAAACTAATATGTAGTTAAGAAAATTTCTCCAACAATAGTGTTGCAGCATTTTTAATATAGATGAGTAAAGAGACTAAAGTCCCCATAGATTTAAGAGGGAAAAAAACCCCAATGCATTGTAATTCAGGTTCTAAGATTAATATGTAAACATTATTGATTTATTTATCAAATTAAGAATTAGCACCTTTTTATAAGGCAGAGAATAATTAATATTTAATAATTAATTATATTAAATATTTATTAATATTAAAGATCTTATAGAAATAATAAATTACACAATCTATTAAGTTGACAAGATCCTGTTCCTATTTATAATCTACTACTTTAACCCTGTTACTTGGCTGGTGCCCTACAGAAGAAAATCTCACATGAGAACAGATTTCAGGGCACCACATTTGTCATATAAATTGTGTATTATTCCATATTTGTTTGCACATCAAGATCAGACTTAATATATGATTTTTGAAATGAGCTTCATAGACTATTTCAAGAATATATTATTTATATTTCCATAGCAACATCCAGTGTTTTCAAGAGTTAGAATTTCAGCAACATGAACCATCCCAGAGACATCAGATTCTATCATGAGGCCATCACAAAGCTCAGGCAGATTGCTCCATAGGTGAGGAACGATCCCTGAGCAGTTTCTTGGTGGAGGAAACAAAGCAGTCTTAGAAGACAGTGTTCTGAAGAGGGAACAGGAAAGGGAAAAAAGGAAGGCAATGCAATAAGCTTAAGAACATAACTGTGAAGAATCATGTCAGATAAGTGCCAGTAATCCTAACATTTCTTAAAGATTTCACTATACAATAATTAACAATAAAATATACCCTAACCATCAAGATGTGGTTAAATTGTGCTTATTCACTGGTAACTAAAAAGGGGATATCTCGAGTTGAATATAGGAAATGTTTCAAAGTACCAAAGTTACTAAACTCCTATGAATTATTTTCCCCTCAAGATGCCACACAAATAAGATGAATATCTTGGCAACTGGTACAAATGCTGATGATTAGTAAATCAGACAACATGGGTTCTAATTTCTGCTGCTTATTTTGGAGAGATCCAACAACTTCCCAGAATTCTTTAGTTGGCATCCACAGAAGAGTTCACTAACACCTCTCATCGCATCAAAAAAAGACATTTTGAGCATTAAATAAGTTTTCACATGAGAACTGTCAAGATCATAGAGATTACTCAATACACATGTTATTGTTGAGTAAGTTATAATAAATAATTTATCCTTACTATTTTTCTTTAGCCCAATCAAATGATGTCCTTTCACACCTAACAATGATAATGCCTTTTTTTCTACTTGAAAACCATCTGGCTAACAGGTAATTGAAAAATACTAGCCTGGCCAATGGAGTCAAAATGCAAAGAAGCTGTATTTATTATTGCTTGAATATTTATAGAATTGATTGTTGTTTTCTCAGCCCATATTTGAAGTTGTGGAAGTAAATCATTGTCCTTCATTATGATAAACCTGGAGAGAATTAATCACAACTTTTCCATCACTTAATGGCAGTGGTTATGAGATAATCCACCTGTTTGGGCATTTTAATGAAAATAAAGCAAACTCCTTTAATGAAAATCTTCCCCCAAGTTCAGTTTCTTTCCTCAAATTTCTTCAGCTTCATTCTACCTATTGGATAGCAAAAGGTTTCAGAATGAGCATGGCAATACTGCTAGTTGATCCTTCTAAGAACAACTAACAAAGAATCACAAATACAGAATGGAAACTAAACTTAAATCAGGTAGCAGTAAGAAGTGGAGGATTCTGAGGAAACCAAGACACAGGTAGGGCAACTAAGCCAAGTCAGCATGCTGAGAAGCCTTTGAGAAGGAAGGTAGCAAAGACAGATTGAATAGGCTACATGCTTCTATCAGTTTTCTATTTATGCCATAACAAAATATCACAAATGTAGACAATTAAAAAACACACACAACTGTAGTTCTGTGTGTAAGACACCTGACAGATATCGCAGGCCAAAACCAAAATGTTAAGTGGCAGTATTTTTCTCTGTAAGCCATATTATCCATTTCCTTCTTTCTCTGGATTCTAGAGGCCACCCAACTCTTCTGGCTCAAGGTCCTTCTGCCACTCTCAAAGCCATCCATAGCCAGTCAGGTGCTTCTCACATCACACTATGCTGACCATCGCTTCTGCCTCGCTTGTCTACAATTAAGGATTTGGAATCAGATGGAGTGTGCCTCAATAATCCATGATTAACCAACCTATGTGCATTATTTAGCTTTCCCATTGCTGGACACAATACCTTACACCCACAACTTTGAGGAGGAGAGTTTAATTTGGCTCACATTTTAAGAGTCAGCTGGCTCCAAGGCAGAAACATCATGGAAAGGAATGTAAAAAAGCAAAGCTGCTCAGATGATGCCCACTAGGAAACAGAGCAAAGTAACAGTGCAGTGAGAAATGGGGAAGGAACCAAATACAGGACCCAATGCCATAACTGATTCAAACATGCTCAGAAGCAGGCTTCACTAATCTTCTAGGCAGTTCATAACCCAATGAAGTTGACATCAGGATTCATGGTCACACCATGTCAGCTTTAATCATGCCTGCAATATCCTTTTTACTATGGATGATAACATACTTACAAGTTCCTGGATCAGAGCATGGACATCTTGGAGAGCACAGTGATTATCCTGCCAACACAGGGCTACAAGTAAGAGAAAATTTGGCAAAAAGTCATAGCTTTCCTTTTGCTCTTTCTTCTCCCCTTAATCAGTCATTCACACAGCAGTCAAAAGACTGGAAAACAATGACCACATTATTCCACAGTTTCAAGTCTTTCACTGGTTTCTTGACCGTATGAGTAAAGCAAGCACCCTTAATAACACCCTACAAAGGTCTACATAATGAAGCCTACATAATATATTTGAAATATTTCATACTGATATGCATGGGAAAAATTTATTTTTAAATTATAATCTAGTCTGGAATACATGTACAAGTGGGTCTATTTGTCTAGCCCCTCAAACCACTTCTACCCTTGCAGTATACTATGTACTCCAATTTTTTTAATGCTGCCTACAATATATTAATGAACTGTGGCTCTTAGTTTGGAAAACAGAACTGCCTGTGTCTTTCTTCCAAACTCCATTTCCTAGCATCAGAATGAGCTCCCTCATAACTGGGTACGCTGATCTCCCCCCTCAGACGAACTACTGGGATAACTCAGGGCCTGCTTCCTCAGTGCACTCAGGAATCTAATCAACTGACTCTTTCTCCAAGATCCACCGCCAAGAGCCCTATCTCTAATAACCTCTCTTCCCACTCTAATATCATTTTACATCCCTCATCTTGCTTTAGTTTTCTTCATAACACTTAATATTATTTTGCATATTCCTCCTTTGTATTGTCTCTCTCACAAGAATAAAAGCTCTGCTAGGACTGTCTTGTTTATTGAACTAATTCCAGTGCCTGTTCCAGGCTTTCTAACATACAAGAAAAACTGAAAAATTAGTTATTTAGTGAATGAATAAGACATGAGTGAAAATAGATGAACAAATGCTTTGGCAAAGCTAAGAGTACATAGGTACATGGGAGCAATTGTTAGCATTATTACATTGCAATTTATGTAGTTAACTATCCTTGAGAATTATCATTAATTGATTGTTCATATCACATCATATACCATGCATGACTTACATAAGTAATTTCTAGTTATTGCAACTACTCTTGGAAATAGTTTCATTTGTTTGTTTGTTTGTTTTGTAGTAATGGGGATTTAACTCAAGGCTTTGTACATGCAAAAACAGTTATATTTACAGATAAAAAGAATCAAGATTCACAAAGGTTAGGTTTCAGGTTTAAGGTTGATATAGAAATATATATATATATATATATATATATATATATATATATATATATATATTCACAAAGGTTAGGTTTCAGGTTTAAGGTTGATATAGAAATATATATATATATATGAAAAAATATAAAATTATAAATATAAATGAAAAAGAAGGTGACAGCCCAAATGATATAAAAACACTATATAGAGAAATAATAGCAGAAAATTTCCCAAACATGGAAAAGGAAACTGACATAGAGATAAGTAAAGCACATAAAACTTCAAATAGTCATTACCAAAATATAACTACACTCAGACGTATAATAATTAATATCCTAGAAATTCAACATAAAAAGAGAATACTAAAATCTTTTGTATAGAAGAGACAGATCACCTATTAAGCAAAGCCCATCAGAATCACAGCAGACTTCTCAACACAGTGAAGTCAAGAAGAGCACAGAGTGAAGTATTTCAGATTGAAAAGGAAAAATACTTCCATCCCACATTGATGTACCCTGCAAAACTGTCCTTCAAAACTGATGGAGAAATAAGATACTTCCATGACAAAGAACAGCTGAAGAACATCATGACCACCAAACCAAGCCTGCAAAGAATACTGAGAGATATTCCAGATGGCATAAAAATAACTGTCACTCCAAGAACATCAAGAAAAGAAGCCACTAAGTAGGGAAGACAATTAAAGAGAGAGGAAAGGTAAAGAATCAACAGCAGAAAGTTAGCATGACAAAAATAAGCCAATATATATGTTATAACCATTAATGCAAATGGTTTTAATTCACCAATTAAAAGAAACAAACTGGCAGAATGGATCAAAAAAACAACCTCCAACCATATGCACTATACAAGGAACCCATCTAACCCAAAAGAAATTCATAGACTGAGAGTCAAAGGATGGCAAACAATACTCCATGTAACAGGAACCCAAAAGAAAGCAAAGGTAGCTATTCTCTTTGCAGACAATGTGAACTTCAAACCAAGAATGAGAAAGTGATAACAATATTAAATATATATGCACCAAATATGAGAGTATCCAGGTATATAAAACAAATATTAAGAGAAATGAAACACCAAATAAGCAATAACACAATTATAATGGGAGACCTTAACATCCCATTGACAAAAAAAGGACACATTAGCTAGACAGAAAATCTGCAAAGACATAACAGAACTGAATCACACTTGTGAACAAACGGACTTAGTAGACATGTACAGAGTGTTCTACCCAACAACATCAGAATATACACTCTTCTCAGTAGCATAGGGGACATTCTCTAAAATAGACCATATACTAGTCCATAGAACATGAGTAAGTAAAGGAAAAAGAATCAAAATTATCCTATGCATATTATGTGATCATAGTGCCATGAAACTAGAAATTAATGGCAAAAGAAACTGCAAAAACTTCATGAACACATGAAAATTAAATAATACACTCCTGAGCAATCAGTGGGTCATGGGGTAAATTCAAGAATAAATTAAACAGTATCACAAGAAAATGAAAACACAAATACAACTTACCAGAATCTGTGGAGTGGAATGAGAGCAACCCACAGAGGGAAATTTATTGAGATGAATTTCTACATCAGGAAAACTGTACAAGCACAAATAAACAGCCTGATACTACACCTCAAACATCTAGAAAAAGAAGAGCAAGTCAAGCCCAAAGCCAAAAGAAGGGGAGGAAATTATAAAGATCAGAGCAGAAATCAATGCAATAGAGACTAAAAAAAAATACAAAGAATTAATGAATCAAAGAGTTAGTTCTTCAAAAAGAATAAATAAAATTGATAAGCCCCTAGCAAACATTATTTTAAAAAGGAAAGAAAACCTCAAATTCATGCAATAAGGAATGAAAAGAGTGAAATCACTACAGACCCTGTGGAAATACAGAAGATCATCAATAACTACTTCAAAAACTTTTGCTTTCATAGGTTTCATAACACAGAAGAAATGAGCAGATTGCTAGAAACATATGAATTAACAAAGCTGGATGAAGAAGATGTAAACCTGCTGAATAATTTAATTTCAGTTAATGAAATTCAAAATGTAATTAGAACCTTACCAACAAAGAAAAGCCTAGGCCCTGATAGATTCACCGCTGAATTCTACAAGACATTCGAGGAAGACTTAATTCCAACACTCCTCAAAGTCTTAAATAAGAGAAAGCAATTCTGCCTAACCCATTCCGGGAAGCATGTACCATCCTGATAACAAAACCAACCAAAAAAGATAACTACAGGCCAATTTCCTTAATGAACACAGATACAAAATTATTGAGGAAAAATCCTCAATAAAATACTGGCAAACAGAATGCAGCAAGTCATCAAGAAGATTATAAACCATGACCAAGTGGGATTCATCCCAGGAAGGCAGGGATGGTTTAACATATGCAAATCAATAAATGTAATACATCATATCAATAGAGCAAAACATAAGAACCATATGATCATTTCAAAAGATGCAGAAAAAGATTTTGATAAAGTTCAACATTCATTCATAAGAACCTTACAAAAAATTGGAATAGATGGTCTTTATCCCAATCTGATAAAAGCTATCTATGGCAAACCAACAGCCAGCATCATATTAAATGGTCAAAAACTGAAAGCTTTTACTCTAAAATCAAGAACGAGACAAGGGTGACCATTGTCACCTCTCCTATTCAATATACTGCTGGAAACATTAGGCAGAGCAATTAGACAAGAAAGAGAAATAAAATGAATAAGGATAGGAAAAGAAGAAGTTAAATTATCATTATTTGCAGATGACATGACACTCTACATAGAAGACCATCAAAACTTCATTGAAAGACTTCTAGATGTAATAACCAAATTCAGTAGTATAGTGGACACAAAGTCAACTCTCAAAAATCAATAGCATTCCTCTACACAAACAACAAAGTCACTGAGAAAGAATTAAGAGAAATCAGGGCTGGGGATTTAGCTCAGCGGCATAAGGGCTGCCTGGCAAGAGTGAGGTTGTGAGTTTGATCATCTGTACCAAAAGAAAAAGAAAGAAATAAAGAGAAACCACACCTTTCACAATAACATCAAAAAGATGAATTACTTAGGAATCAATCTAACAAAGGAAATAAAAGATCTATTCAGTGAAAATTTCAGTACTCTGAAAAAAGAAACTGAAGAGGACTGCAGAAAATTGAAAAACTTCCTTTGTTCATGGATAGGAAGAACAAATATTGTGAAAATAGCCATTCTCCCAAAGTTGTTACACAGATTTAATGCAATTCCAATGAAAATACCATTGGCATACCTCACAGATCTAGAGAAATCATTCCTAAAATTCATCTGGAAGCAGAAGAGACCTAGAACAGCCAAAGCAATTCTAGGCAACAAAGGTAACACAGGAGGCATCACAGCACTTGATTTTAAGTTATACCACAAAGACACTGTGATAAAATCAGCATGGTATTGGAATAAAAACAGACTTGAATATTAATGCAGTAGATTAGAAGATAGAGCCACAACTACAAACACATTCAGCCACCTCATCTCTGACAAAGGGGCCAAACATACATTGAATGAAAGATAGCCTCTTTAACAAGTGGTGCTGGAAAAACTGGCTCTCCATATGCCAAAAAATAAAACTAGACCCATGCCTATCATGATGCACTAAAGTCAAAATTAATCAAGGATCTAAATATTAAAAAGAAACACTAAATCTACTGCAAGAGAGTATAGGTACAAATCTTGAAGACATAAGGGTTGGAAGAGAATTCATGAACAAAAATCAAACTGCCTAGGAAATACTTCCTAGAATCAACAGTTAGGATCTCATCTTACTAAAAAGTTTTACATGTCAAGAGAAATCTCCAACAAAGTGAAAAGAAACCCCATGAATTTTGAAAATATCTTAGTTAACTGTCCCTCAGACAAAGGAATTCTATCTAGGACATATAAAAATTTTTCAAACTCACACCTCCAAAATTCAAAGACCCAATTCAAAGATGGGCATCTGAGGTGAATACACATTTCTCAGCTGAAGAAATACAAATAGCAAATAAATACATGAAAAAATGTTCAACATCATTGATCATTAGAGAAATACAAATTAAAACAACACTGAGATTTCATTTCATTCCAGGAAGAATGGCCAACATCAAGAAAACTACCAATGACAAATGTTGGAGAGGTTGTGGGGAAAAAGGAACTATTCTGCACTGCTGATGGAACCATAGAATGGTATAACCACTGTGGAAAACAGTGGGGAGCTTCCTCAAAAGGCTGTGACTAGAGCTCCCATTTGATCCAGCTATCTCACTTCTGGGCATATTCCCAGAAGAATTGAAAACATCATACCACCCATACCATGGGTGATATATGTGCACCCATGTTTATAGCAGCATTATTTGTAATAACCAAATTTTTGAAACAACCCAAATGCCCACCAACCAAGGAATGGATAAAAAAGATGCAGTATTTTTAAACAATGGAGTACTTCTCAACTATAAAGAAGGATCACATTCAGGCTTTTATAAGTAAATGGATGTGACTTGAGACCATACTTATAAGTGAAATAAATCAAACTCACATATGTAAATACATACTGTCTCCCTGATGTAAGAAACTGAAAGAGCAAATAAGATACAAAATCTTCAATAAAATTGTGAAAGGGTAAGAAACTGCTCAAAGGGGAAAAATAACTCAATAGGGAAAAGGAGAAAGGCATGAAAGGAAAAGAAGGAAGATATAAATTTGTATATATACAGTTAAGATAGCTAAGATGATTATACTTCTAACTCTATTAGTTCTTGGAACAATATATTTAATATTCATAGTATTATATCAATTGTGTATGTCTATATCTGGTAATCTGAGCAACTCCTTTGAAGATAACTCTTGTAGTCAGGGGTTGTGAGAACAATTAAAATGAGGACACAGAATTTGTGATATTATTTTATGATGGTCACCCAGAGTTAAACACAAGAAAGTGCAGAAAATCTGTCCACAACCCCAAAGACCCAGAATATTCAGCCAAAGGCCTTGATCCCATAGTTATGCCCTGCATGAGTCCCGAT
>PVJX010042260.1:0-14259 GCA_004027295.1 Dolichotis patagonum
GGGCGCAGCGCTATGTAGCCATGGGTTCACCATGTGATATCCTGAGAAGTCTTTCAACATCTTGCCCTGTCCCAGGCTTCCTAGCCCTGCTCATCCTCCCAGGGGGGGCTGCCCCACTCACTGTGCAGAGACCATGCAGCCATTGTGCTAGGATGCACAGGAGCAACTGGCCTCACTCTCTGCATCGCAAGGAAGTTAGGCACTAGTATTATCCCCATCCACAGGATGACACTGTTAGAACAACTCGTTAAGACAACAGGCTTGTTTATATTTCTAAGGAGCCATATTTTATATAGTTTCACATTTGCATGCTGCGCAATATATAAACTAAGCATCCACTGAAAAAACAAAGGTAACGTTTTCTACAAAGCACATGTCAAGCTCAGAGAGCTTCCTCTGAATCCTACCAAGTATTTCAGTAGAAATAAGGCCAATCTCCTACGTACTCTTCCAGACCATACAGTTGGAGGGACACTGCCACACGGTCTTCCTCAGATCAAAGGACTCTTGGTGTCACATCAGCCATAGATACCACAGAAAAGGGGAACGACAAACCAGTTAGTCCTGAAGGTATCTGTCGCCAGTCATTGGCAGTCTACAATCAGAGATTTGCAGAAAGGAAAGAAACTGGGGTTCCAGGACAAGATATCCGGGGGTTGATAAGGACAAGATCCTTGCTGTTTGGGTGCTCCAGGGAGCAGAGTGACAATGTTATTGGGTCAGTAGAGTAAGTAGGGGGGACGGGGGCCCTCAGAGAGAGTTCTAGGGTAGAAGTCACAGGCTGCGTCTGTGACTAGGTCCAGTGCCCAGTGCCACTGTAGAATGACAGAGGGCTGAGCAAGGATGTGAGCAGGAAGGTTGGGACTCAGAGAAAGTGCAGGCGCCGCTTGTCCTCAGCTGGTATTGGTTCAGCTGCTTGGGCAGTGACACACACGGTGGTCAGCAGCCATGGGGGCATGCTAACCAGTTGTACCCACTAAGCCATTAAAGCCCTCTCCCAGCAGATTACTTTGCCCTCATTAACCGGCACTAATGACTAATGGCCCATCCAGGGCCTGTCCATTACATTCAGGCTAATTCATTACGGCAGTGTCACATGAGTATTTGGCTTGGAAAGGATCAGGGTCCGAGCCACATGGGAGCCAAGTAGAGCACTGGTTAATTTTGGTATAGCCATTACCACAATACGGGCTCCTTGGGACCTTCTCTGTATTAGAATGATTTTGGAAAACTGTTCCTTTGACAGCTGTCTTTCTGTATCAGGTATTACAGTAAACTGATTCTTTGATAGCTATGCCTGTCTTTTAGGTAAATATTTTCTGTGTTTCTCATCTATAAGAGAGGCCACAGAGATTGGATACCCCCTTTACATCTTTGTTGCCCTCTCTTTCTCTCTCTCTCTCTCTCTCTCTCTCTCTCTCTCTGCCTCTCCCTGGTCCTGGAAGTGGGAGAGAGAACCCCAACCTGAGGGCCAGTTAGTTGCATTGCATGTGGACGCATCATCCTGGCAGGCCTGATCCTCATGGTAGACAGGTTTGGAGTGGATGAATCTTTGGGGCCTCCTAGGAGTTACAGAAAGCCCTCCTAAGGGTAGCTCTAGGCCCAGCTTTGAGGGGAGAGGGACAGTGGTGCTGGGCACCTGTTGTCCAGAGATGTAGCAATTCCTCTCGGGAACCTGAAGGAAGCAGATGAAACTAAATCTATATTGATCCCTACACTTCCCCACCTGACTAAAATTTAAGGAGCAAGCCCACCCTGCCAATTGACTGAGAAGATTAGGCATTCGTGAAGTGAGTTCCAAAATTAAACCCCCACCCTGTAAGCACGGGGGAGGTGCCAGATCAAAGCCGAGCTCATTTCCAGTGTGTTTTAATGGGACCAGGGCTTGAGGGACTCTGCCTCTGCCTTAATGTTGACTGCAAAATCCTTTCCTGAAAAACCCAGGGCGAGATCTTCCCAGTGTTGGCTCCATGAAAGCTAGGGCAGAGGCCTGGACACCAGGTGTATCAAGGAACAAGGGAGCCTAGATGGAGGGCCAGAATCCTAACCTGTTCCTGGTCCAGTAAATCTATCAGGAGGTATCTGATCAAGAGACAGGACCTGTCAGACTAGCAGAGAAAGGTTCAAGTCTTACAGGTGGAGCCTTATAGGTGGGCTCCAGTGGAGGGGTCTCAGGTCACCCTGGAAAGTGGATACCTGCAGGGCACCAAGAGAGCTCCCTACCTTTCTCATGGCTCTCCTAGAAGGCCTCTTAGGGGCGTCCACTCTCTCCCCACAGCA
Source organism: Dolichotis patagonum (assembly GCA_004027295.1). NCBI lineage: Eukaryota > Metazoa > Chordata > Mammalia > Rodentia > Caviidae > Dolichotis > Dolichotis patagonum. The sequence continues at coordinate 2,281 of PVJX010042260.1, forward strand.
ACCTCAGGTTGAGAAAATTTGCAAAATGGAGAAAAGCTCTTGGCTCAGGAGTCCAGAGCATAATCTAGAGGGCATGGGCTCCGGAATCTCTCTCCCCAGGGACGCAACTATGTGTCCTGTCCTAGGTACATCAGGCCACTATATGAAAGACTGGACAAGTCACTTTACCAATAGGGATAATGGAAGGGATCACACTCATGTGCAGGCTGGGAAGTAATCTTCCATCTTCCATGACTTGTAGCCATTCAAGTATCTTGGATGGAGGAGGGAGCTGAGGTAGAGAACTCCCCTGAGGCAGAGAAGCTGGGCAAGTGGGTATGACCTGTCAATCACGGAGATCCAGGACATGTGTCCAAGCCTTGCACCTGGTACTAATCAAAGAAAGCTCACTTTACCTCTGGCACAAGTTCAGGCAGGTTTTTGATGGGATGGCCTGGACCTGATGTCAGAATGTACCAATAAACTTAAATTTACAAAAAAAAAAAAAAGATGGCCATTAAGTTTGTGGTCTCTGTGGGCCTTTTCACCAGCCTGCTCTGTACTCTACGGTGTGTATTTCTTTTCCTACTTTAAGTGCCTCATATTCACTCTGCAGTGCATTTCTTTTCAGAGTTTTTCTCTTGTCTTTTCTTACCTTTAATGAATGTAAAACCTTGCTACTTTGTTTCCTGTCTGACTTTTTGTTCAGGACAACAGTCTAGCAAGGAGCCCTGAGATGAGCATAGCTCCCTGGTACCCAGATAACAGAACCACTCCACACATCTTATTCTTTCCTCAAGAAAGAACTCCAAAAGTATGTTTACTTATGAAGCATCAGGCATTTCCCCCAAGTGTCATCTGTACTTGCTTATATTAAGCTTCATAGCACAGGACAGGAATAAGGCAGGAAACAAAGTACTAAGGAGTAATGTCCCTTTGCTAGGTTCATATGGCTTCTAAGCAGGACCTGGGCCCAGGCCACCAAGCATCAGCCCCTGGCTCACAAGAACTATACTGTCTCCTCTCAACAGGCAGAGGCATCTGTATTTAGTGGGGGCACACCCCGCCTCAGGGTAGAGACGATCAACACATGTGAAGGTGTGAAAGCAAACCCACGATACCACCCAGACAAACTTCTCACGCTAAGATTGCCCTGGAAATCCTTAATCTCTAGAATATACTTCCCTAGTGGTGCCTGCGCTACAGAACTTTGTGCAAAAGTCCTATTCTACCAGATTCCTCCTCCTATGAGTCAACACCCAAAACCCAAACTAAAACCTCTTGTGCACATTTCCTAGGAGGTACTAACAGACACATCCCAAGACTTTGATGCTTGCTGTGACAAAGGAAAGGTCTGGCCATCTGGGAAAGAACATTTTTGTATACCAGAGTTGGAAGGCATGGTCACAAATATAGCACACTCTGAACATAGGAGCATAGTACCTCTTTTTGTTGGGTCATTTAAATTTGAAAAGAACAAGTCAGATTCCCTATTGATTTCATGTCCCCTGCCTGTGTCCTGTCCTCTGATCTGATGGGTTACCTTCCCCAAACTTGCCAGCTAGGGGATTTGAACAACACAGTACCCTCTAAACTTGTGTTCACCATTTCTAATGGCTCAGGAAATGTCAAGGGGTGAGCAGTATGAGAATTCAATATTTCCCAAGTACCTACAATTATCCAGGCATAAAACAGTCATTCAATGTGTGCAGTCGGTTGTCATAAACTCCCCCAGAGCCCAGCAGAGCCCAACAGAACCCCAGTCCATGGCAACTGCTCCCCATGTAGGAAGGCATCACTGATTTCTTGGAGAGTTTGGACTTTCGGTTTAGGACATCCTCCTGGGTTCTTATATTGCAGAACACTATGACTGCTGCAGGCTGACAAGGAAAAAGGAAATGAAAGGTATTATTCAGAGAAAGCAACCAGGTGGTGAAGGAAGGGTTGAGGAAGAGTCCATGTGCACAGAAAAAGTCACAGGCATAGTGAATGCTTTTCAGAGGAAGAAAACGACAGGTGCATCCTCTTCGGAAGGTTTTGGAACTGGAGGCAGAGGAAGTGTTCTGGAGATCAGAGAGCGTGCCCCTCATGTGCTGGAGATCAGAGAGCTTGTGCTGCCCAAGAGACATTGGCATTGGAAGAGGAGCAGAGAGATGAGGGCCCAAGAGGGTAGTGAGGCCAGCCAACAGACGAGTAAACAACAGGATCCAATAAGCAAAAGCTCAAGAGAAAACCTGACTATTTATCCCAATGTTTAAAATACATTATAATAATTTCATATATATATATATATATATATATGGATATGAGGTACATACACTTATATGGATTATATATATATATATGTATATTCTCATTGATTAAAAAAAGAAGTTCTAATAGGTTCTAATATGTTCAGGCCTTTTTATTTTCCTGTATGCATATTCCAGAGACGTGGAGGCTTAGCCGTTTGACACTGAGGTGAATTACTGAGCAGTATGAAGCCATACATGTGGAAGGCTGAAACATGGTGGTCAGACTGAGGAGACTTGGTGTCACTGATCTTATGTTTGGTAACAAGAAGACAAGAAAATATAGTAGTGAAGGAATGTGAGTCATGGAAGTAAGACCTCTCTCTACCTGCAGTGAAATCAGGGTGAGAAAATTTGAGAAATTAAGGGGAGACCCTGGTTCAGGAGTCCAGAGCATGATGTGGAGGCCACAGGTTCAGGAGTCTTTCCCCAATTCTGTGGACCCATTTTGGGTCCATCTGCTTGTCCAGGTGACCCTCTGGACAAGTCACTTTACCAACAGGGCTGATGGGAGATTACAGGAGTGAGAACAGACACACTCACTGGGCTATACTGCGTCGTCCGCCCACATGGGAAGTGAACTCTGTCCTGTGGCTTGCAGCCAGCCACACTTCCTGGATGGGGGGAGCCACCTGACATGTCTGGCTCCTTTCTCTAGACTTTTAAAATTTGACCATATGTGTGCATGTATGAAGCACCAGATATTGTCCCATTAGTCACAGCATAAGACTCTCTGCATATCTGCATGCAGTAGAGAAGGGGACTGGTGACAAGACATGGGGATGTCCCTCTCCTGGGCTCATGGATGTTATGGTGGGCTACGTTATCCTTAACTTTATGCACCTTATGACTCCAAATCCCAGCCCAGATGACTAGATTGTGGGTATGTGATACTCATCACTGGATTAGTCCACTGATGGGATTATAGTTGGGTGTGATGTTGGGAGTGAAACCTGGTGGAGGAGATGGGTCACTGTGGATGTGGCCTGGAAGGATATATATCTCTCCTCCTCTCTTGATACCTCACTGCTTCCTGCCATGCCACCTTGCCATGATACCAGTTGACCATAGTAGGAAACCTCTACAAACCGTGAGCCAAGATAAATCTCTCCTCCTTTAACTTGAAGGTGATGGGTACTTTGTCTCAGCAATGAGAAAGTAAGAAAACGGGAATCTAGGTGAGCACTGATCCCTGGCCATCAGATACCAGCCCCTGATCCTCCCCACACTGTCTTGCCTTCTCTTAATAGAGCTGTGCCCCCCCCATAGTCAGCCCAAGTGGGCACTTTTACGTTTGCACCCCACTGCAAAAAGAACCCTCTGCCTAAACTTATCTTGAATGTAGCTAGCCCCTCTGAAGCAGCTGGGGAACAAAAAGACCAGAAACAGCACCTGGGGAGATATTAATGGTATTTCACCACCACATTCTCTGCTACCAACATAACATTTCCAGGATCGTGACCTAAGGGTACAAGACAGACAGTTCAAATATAGAACATACCACAAAAAGAATACGGGATCAAGGAAATCACCTGCCCATGCCCAGTAGAAGTTGTACAGCTTGGAAATGGGCAACTGGCCAACATTAGGGGAGCCATGAACCCCTCCAAGAGCCCCTACCTCAGGCTCTGTGCCTAAGAAGTCACACAGCAGAGGTCTAAGAGAGGAAAGCCTGCAGTTCGCATAACGGACTGAAGTTTTGGGGAACACAAGCAAGAAGGTGCTTGGCTCAGAGCAGTGCAGCCACCGCCTCATCTCAGCCAGGCAGACCTCAATCTACCTGCTCAGCAGCCAGTCTGATCTTAAGTCAACGAGGCTCTAGGAGCCCAAAGATTTGTACCCAGTGTTGGAGCAGAAATCCTGACCTCACCTCAGCCATTTTGTTCAATGAAGCTGCAGCCCTTCTGTTCTCTACCACTGAACTCAACTAAATCATGATTACTCATCAAAGTGAGACTTCTGTGAATGTGCTAAAAACAACTCTGCTACAACTATGCTCACCACAAGATATTCATTGTACGAAGGCCTTCAGCTAAAGCTCATCTTGTTTTTGTAACTTCTTTTGCCACCCTATAAATAAGACCACCTGTCTGTAATTAGCACCTCAGACTTGGAGATTACTACTCTGGAACCAGCTAGCTTCAATAAAATTTCCCGTCTTCTCCTCAACTCCTGGCTACTGTTGACTCAATTTCCCCACGACAGTCTAAACCCCAGCCCAGCAGGCCACCTCCAGGCCTCCAGTCAACTGCTCCATCCACCTACGTTTAGTTGGTTCTAGCAAAGCTATTTATACGATTGGCAGTTGGTTTGACAGTTGATCCAGAATGTTGACAGTTTGGTGGGGGCGGGGTGTCACCTGACCACAAGAGGCCAGTACTTCAGGGAGGAGAATTTGAACCCCTTAGGCCTTCTGTGAGACTTCATCTGGGGGAAAGGCTTTGTCTTGGAGGTCATAGATTGAAATGTAGAGCTGAGAGCAGAGTCGGGGATCTAGGCCATTCTCCAGGGCAGGGTACTCCCTCTGAGACATCTGTGGTTGCCTCTGTGGCCACCACGGAGCAGGAGGACTTGGGGGAAGAACGGAGGCAGATCATCGGCTCTGTGTCTAAGATAGGATCTAGTGGTCTCAGGGCTTCAGGGACCTCAGTCTCCAGGGAACAAACTATGCCCCCTGCTTTATATTCATTACTTCCCAGGGATGGAACTCTCAGTAAGCCACTTAACCTCTCTGAACGTTAGTGCCCAGATCCATTAAATCAGAGTCCCAGCCCCTGCTCTGCCCACCCTATACCTCCAGAGATAATGCTGTGTCCATGAAATGCTGCCGGGTGGAAAGACAGTGCCACTTTCCCTGACTTGTTGCGTCCCATGTCCCTCCACTGGAGAGCATCCTGGGACCACAGATTCTGTTCATTCTTCCCAACACATACTCATTGAACATTTGTGTGGGTAGCATTTATGAAGTACCCAGTCACTTACCTTCAGATTTTATCTGTATTTACTTATTTTGGCTACAGAAAATCAGGCCAATCCCATATGATTCTATCCTGTAACCTCCAGATATCTTTCCCCTCTGTCATTACTGCCAAAGTTCTTGAGCAAGTCAGCAAAGTATGCAAAAGTGGGCATGCATGGAGTTGCTTTGTATAAGCATCTCTCTTGTATCCTTGAGCCATTCAAGGAACACTCCCACTTCTGTGTTCCAGGTCTAAATAAAGCCTCGCTCAGGCGATGCTGCACATTGACTCTGATTCTTACCACCCATGATGCAGGCAGAGCAGGTCACATTAAAAAGATGTGCTGAAGAGTTCTGGAGTCCTGGGACAGAGCCATCAGCACTGTCAGATACGGGCTGCAACAGGCTACGTAGGTTGGTGGAGGCCAGCAGTGTACACTGAAGTTAGCGGATAGCCATCTACATGTGGAGAACCCCAGAGAGGCAGCACAAGCTGCTGGGATTTCTCCAGAAAGCAGTCATGGCTGCCAAGGAGCAGCTGCTGGGAGCTGCCAAGAGCTATGACACGAAGGGCTAAGGACAACTGCCAAGCAAAGCCTGGTACCATTGACATCAAGGGAGCTATATGTTACCCGTTCATGATTTCCCTCCCGGTCTGATTGGTGACACATGTAGAAATACACCAAAATGAAACTCATTACTCTGTATAATTTATGCGTACTACTTTTAAAAAAAAGATTTTTGAAAATGGTTACTGTTCATTTCACTTGCCCACTTCTTGATTGGTTCTTTTATGTTAGGTGGTCTAAATTTTTGAGTTCTTCATATATTCTAGAAATTATTCCTGAGTCTGAGAATAGCTGGCAATTTTTCCCCCGTTCTGTAGGTTGTCTCTTCATGCTACCAGTTGATTCCCTTGCTGTGCAGAAGCTCTTTAATTTTTTGTTTCTGTCTCAGATGCAGAACTAAAAAAAGACTACTTATTGAGGACAAGAGGATGCAAAGAAAATAAAAATCAAAAGCTTATCTAGTATTTGTTGAACTTTCCTTTCTCTGCTTGCCCAATGAGCGGTGGAGTTATTTGTACCCTTTGGGAGAACTCTCATCAAGGCCGAAGTAAATGTTCAGCATAGCCTACTTCTTTCTGTTCTGCTTCATGTGAACTACAAAATAATCACTGCACACTGTGGTGAGACCTGCACTTAGTGAAAAGAAGATCTGAAAGCCCACTTGGCCATCTCGGTTCTGGCCCGAGTCCTTCATAATTGTGTCCACAGCCAGAGGGTCTGTTTGATTTTCCAAAAATCCAGGAAAGGCCTTGTCTATGAGTATTCTCAGGTCCTCCTTCATTAGGTAGCCTTTGTCCCTGGGAAATCCGTGCAATGTAAACATCATGGTTCCCGTGGTGTGTTCCCTTTGGGATGGCATTTCGGTGAGGTCTGCTGAAACCCTGGTGCCCAGACAAGCGAGGTGTGTGGTTGGTGAGGAATGCATCGCAGGAAGTGTGCGTTTGCAGCTGCAGGGGCTTTTTAATTTGTTGTAGTCCCTGTTCTTGATTCCTACTGTCATTTCTCAAGCAATTGGAGTTCTGTTTTTGGTTTTGGTCTTGGTTTTTTTTTTGTTGTTTATTTTTATTTTTTGTCTTTTTGACACAGAGTTTCACTATACAGTTCAGGCTGGCCTTAAACTCAGTTTGTAGCCCAGGCTGACCTCGAACTTGCAGCAATCCTCCTGCCTCAGCCTCCTGAGTGCTGGGATTACAGGCATGTGCCACCAGGCCCAGCCTTTTCTTTCTTTCTTTCTTTCTTTCTTTCTTTCTTTCTTTCTTTCTTTCCTTCTTTTTTAGTGACAGGGTCTCCCTATGTAGTTCAGACTGGACTTGAACCCATTATGGAGCCCAGACTGGCCTCAAATTCACAGTGATCCTCCTGCTTCAGCTTCCTGAGTGCTAGGATTATAGGTGTCTGCCACCATGTCCGCCTGGGGTTCTGTTTTAAAAATCTTTTTTTTTTTTTCTTGTTTTTTTGGTACAGGGATTGAACTCAAAACCTCACGCTTGCCAGGCAGGTGCTTATGCTGCTGAGCTAAATCCCCAGGCCCCAAAAATCTTTTTCTCATGTCTATGACTTCAAGTATTTTACCTATTTTGTCTTCCAGTAGTTCAATGCTTCTGTTTTAATGTTTTGATCATTGATCCACTTTTAATTTGAGAGATATGCTGCTTAAATCTTCGGCAACCAGATACCCAGTTTTCCCAGCACTGTTTGCTGAATATGCTGTCTTTTCTCCACTGTATGTTTTTGGTACCTTTGTCAAACGTTAAATGGTTGAAGATGTTTCTGTGTCTGCTGTTCTGTTGCACTGGTGTGCATGTCTGTCTTTGTGCCAGTGCCAGCCATGTTAATCACTGTTGCTTTGCAGTCCAGCTTGAAGTAGTGTTGTGATGCTTCCTGTTTTGTTTCTATTGCCCAAAATTGCTTTTGCTGCTCTGGGTCTCTTCTGGTTCCATAGGAATTTTAAGATTGTTTTCTCTAGGTCTTTTGGGCAAGGGAAATGAACAGAATAAGAGCTACAAATGGCCAACAAATATATGAAAAATGTTCAACTTCCTTGTCAATTAGAGAAAAGCAACTTGGCGGGTGGGAGTTTGAGACAGGGTCTGCCTGTGTAATCCAGGCTGGCCTTGAACTCACTATGTAGCCCAGGCCAACCTCAAACTCATGATGATCTTCCTACCTCAACCTCCCAAATTCTGGGATTGCACCATCGGACTTGGCTAGTTTTAAAATGTAAATTAAAACAACACAAAGTTTCCATTTTACACCGGCAAGAATGGCAATTATCAAGAAGTCAAAGAATAACAAATGGTGGCGTGGCTGTGGTGAAAAGAAATCTTCCTACATCCTAAACTAGTATGACCAATACAGAAATCGATATGGAGATTTCTTAAAGAATTAAACTAGAAATTCCATCTGATCCAGCTACTCCCTATCTAGGTATCTTCCCCAAAGAGCTAAAGACATCATACTATAGCCATCCATACATATCAATATTTATAACAGCACAATTCATAACAGCTAAATCTGGAAACAGCTGGTATACCCATCAATAGATGAATGGATAAAGCAAATGTATCTATACATAATAGAATACTACTCAGCTATGAAAAAAGATGATTTTGAGACATTTATTGGAAAATAGATGCATCTGCAAAGTGCTGAGTGAAATAAATCAGTCACACAATTTAAATACCATATGGTAACTCTCATTTGAGTAAGGCAAAAATACAAACAAAGAGAATAATAAAGGATAGACAGAAGGAAACAAGGAGATGGATCTCTTGGAAATGGGAAGGGGTCCAGGAGACTGAGCATGAGGGGACAAGGGAGAGGGAAAGGGGAAGTAGGTCCCTTGAGATATGCTATGTACAGGAACCTAATAACCTAAATAACTGTAGACATTATATGTCATAAACATGAACTAATAATAATAGAATGAAAATGGAAAAAGGATTTACAGGCAGAGGGAAGAAGAAGGGGATTAAAAAGGAAACAAAGCCAGGCATGGTGGCACACGCCTGTAATCCCAACACTCGGGAAGCTGAGGCAGGAAGATCATTGTGACTCTGAGATCAGCCTGGGCTACAAAGTGAGTTCAAGGCCAGCCTGAACTGCATAGTGAGACTCTGTCTCAAAAAGACAAAAAAGCGGGGGAGAAGGGGACAACTTGAATTATGTACATGTATCTACTCCCCAAAATGAATGTAAACATGGTGTACTGCAAACGTGTACTAATAAAAGAAAAAAAATGATTACCCTTCCTCTCCTTCCCAGGGAAGCATGAGGAAATCTCCCTCTCACCCTTACGCTGAGAATGTAGTGAGGGCGCAAAATGTAAAACTCCACGGCTGCTCCTCACCTGGAGTTTTACACTGAGCCTCCAGAAATTAGTCAGTTACGGTTTGAGTTTTCTACCCAGCTTCTGGCTCCAGCAGAGACCTCTGCTCAGTCAAGCTCTGACTTGCTGTAGGTACCCGTCTCTCCATGCTCTGAAGCACTGCTTTGTCCCCTAATCTCACTGCCCCGATGCACCTAAGGAGAGTAGCTGAGCTTTAGTTTGTTCAGCTTTCTTCTGCTTGTGAAGCTGAAGTGATGGTTTCTAAGTTCAAGACCCATTGGACTACAAAGTGAAAGTCTTATGGGGTGTGATCAAAAAGTACAGTGAATTTTTTTAATTTTTAAAAATTTATTACAATAAAAATCATACTCTCCCGTGTTTGAACACACTTGCCACGTTCTGAAGCAGCTCTGTAAGTCCTCTTTCGTAAGTGTGTTTACTTGGTGTCAAGGCTGCCTCAGTCTCCTGAGTTTATTCAAAGCATTTTCCTTTTGTAATTACTTGCACTTTGAGTAAGAGCCAGAGGTCACATGGTGTCAGATCCGGTGAATAATACGGTGAATACGGTGAATGAGGAAACACTGTAATGTTTTATGAGCCTGCATTTCCACCAAATGACTCTTTGATCACACCTTGTAAAAACACTCATGAAAAAGGACTTCCAGAACAGCTTCATAAAATGGTAAAAATGATAGGATAAATATGTCCGAAGGGATGGGGAATGTTTTGAGAGAGATTAATGGCAATGCAATAATTTATTGTAATGGATTTTTAATGTAAACCTTCACCATATACTCTGATCACACTTCCTAGCCTTACATCTTCTTCTAACTGTATTTTTAGTAAAGGGGAGAAATATAGTCATGTGATGTGTCTGCATTTTTTAAGTAAATGACCCAAATTCAAGAATGTTACATCCTAGAATTAGCAGCTTCCTTAGTTACAGAGCAAAGTAAGTTTTCTTTCCTTATTTTTCCTGGCCAGGAGCTTCAGTGCCAGCCCAGTTACTATCTCAGTACAGTTCTTACTTCAGTGACTGGCCCAAGGTGCATTAAAAGCAAAGGGTCAAAAAAGAAATTGCAACATTAAGAAGGAAAAAGTGTAGAGAGCGTGGACACCTGGGGACAGGAGGGTGATGACACCCACTTTACATCAGACAAGTGGGTATCTACTCAGTGGTAAGGATGAATTTCTGCTCTTTCCTCCCCTAAGTGCACCTGGTCCTGAGCTACCATTCTACAAACTCAAAATACATTTTTAATATGCAGGTGCCTGTCCTTGTAGTCACGGAGGCCTGCTATTGCCCACATTCTGAAGCTAGACCCTGGAAACTAAACATTCGAGTCTCCCAAGTCACTGCTCCTACAAACCAGTGCTTTCTTACACTGGAGCGACAGAACACAGACGTACAGAGGAGAGCAATATAAAAGAACCAGAACAACGCTTTATTACACATTTCATAGAAGATGCACTGAGGTGGGTGTGGGGAGGGGAGTTGGCTGTAAGGACCAGGAGATGTTCTGCCTGCTCCAGCACAGGAGAGAAATGGGCAAGGCCTCCATCCACTGTCACAAGGCCTCTACCACCAAAACTGGAAAAGAAAAAAAAGTCCTCAAAGGACTGACCTCTGACCCCTGAAGGTAAATCTGCAAGGAAGACGGTGGGAATGGGATGCCGTGTCTCTGATCCTCCAGTCAGCTTCAGGATTATACAGCTCAGGGCAAGACCTGCAGTTCATCTCTAAGCAGGGGCCACATGAGGCCAGCCTGGGACGAAGGGAATGCTTTTCTCTCAGGCCACCAATAGCATCTTGGATCCCAAAGGCATGGCTTCCAACCCAGAAAAGAATGACACAGTGGATGCCCCATAGTTCTGTGTCCCAACAGGACAGGTGATAAAGAGGTCCCAAAGACTGGGATCATCCTTGCTGTGCCTGTCCAAGACAAAGGTTTACTAGCACTTGAAGCCCTGGTGGACTTGAAACTAGAGTGACACTGAGCTTTTGGATTGAAATTGGGGGTTTCTATACGTGCAGGCCTCCAGGGATGGGATTAAAATTGCCTCCAAACACAGGGTTATGGTTAGCTCTGAGTCCTTTCACCAGGGGGTTCTCCAGCCAGGCTAAGGGTAGGCATCCAGGACCTAGCTTCCTCCAAAGCGTGCTGCTGCAGCCCAGTAGCACTGTCTCCTCACAAAGCCCATTGTTGCTGCTGAAACTGCCGACCTCAGGGGGACTGGCTTCAACTCACCAGAATTGAGCAGGGCTGCCTAGTATTGGACCAAGTGTCAGTCACAGCACCAGGCACACTGGCAGCTGAAGAGCCAGAGACAGTGGACGTGCAAGGGATGTGAACAGAGACTACTCAGTACTGGCATAGGTACATAAAAGAGAATCGGTGTGTAAAAACTCCCAAGCATTGCCTGTGTTGGGCTGTCTGCCTGTAGTGCCGGGTTGCTGCCAAGGCTGGAGCCTACAAACTGGAGAGGGCTGGGAGGTCTGAGTCTCCGTGCTGCTGCCCACCAGGAGCCCCAAATATGGACTGGATGGAGGCACCAGGTCTAATGGAAGGTTTCCATGTGGCTGCAGCGGCAGAACAGAATGGCAGGCAGGCTGGAGGTGTCGCTGGCTGAGGCTGTGCTGACACTGGGGCTGAGAGAAGGGCCTAGGCACAAGGGAAGAATGTCCCACTGGAGCCAGCGGGAGGCCCCAGGAGGGAGGGGAGAGGAAGGGGCAGAGGTGTCCACGGAAGGGCACAGTGAGGTCTGACGCTGGCTAGGGAGCCAAGACTGTGGCTGTGTTGGCTGAGAGGCTGGCACTGGTGGCAGAGGCTGCAGTCTGCACAATGGAGAAAT
>PVJX010042261.1:0-14238 GCA_004027295.1 Dolichotis patagonum
AACAAAGCAAGATAAAACAAAACAATTCCTAGAAAAGCATGAAGCAAAAAAGTCATATAAAACCGCAATACAAGGTGATCTACAATGGTTACCATGATGTCTCAGCAGTATATAACAACATTAATAAAAACAAAGCATTGGAGACATTATAAGACTTCAAAAGCAAGTAATAATCAAACCAGAGTGGGTATCTTAATGAGTCTTGTCATCTTCAGTGTAGTTGCCTATACTCTTAGACTTGATGCTATCAATCAAGTCTATTTAATCTATTTAAATAAAATCAGTCAATACAAAGTAGCAATCTAACAACCCAGATTCAAAAAAGATCAGTCATAATAAGACAGTATAAGTTATGAAGGGCTTTAGATTAAGTTGGTAAGAAATTAGGGATGATTGCCATAATATGTCCTCTTATTTTTGGGATAGCTGACTATGTCCTCAAGTCTAGTGTAAGTAGATAAACTGGAACAGCATGTAACCCATCCAAGCAGAGTGATGAGAATAATGTAAATTTTAAATCTTGTTACCCAATTAACAATATCCTCTGCCTCCCTTTTGTAGACAATTCCTCCCCTTTCACTCCCATAGGGTGCACTGCTTGTTTTGGGTCCCATTGCCTCCCTATATAGAGCATCTCAGTGGACCCTATCTCCTGATCTACTCTGCCTGTGTTTCTCTCTGTTAATATTTCAAGGTCATCTATACTAGAGATTACAACCAATCCTCTCTGCCTTATTTCTGCTATTTTCTTTTTCTGCCATTGGTTGTCTATTTTTCTGTTCCACTCCACTGTCTGCACCGTTCACTGAGGCCTCTCTGCCACTGTTCCTGAAATGCTCATATTCTTGTTCTCTCTCTCTAAAATGTCCTTCAGTATTTTTTGTAGAGTTGGATTGGTGGCCACAAATTCTCTCAGTTCCTCTTTGTCATGGAAGCATCTTGCTTCTCCATTAATTTCTAGAGAGAGTTTTGCAGCATATATCAATCTGGGCTGGAGGTTGTTCTCCTTCAGGGCTCGAATTACTTCACTCCAAGCTCTTCCTGACTTAATGGTCTGTGTCAAGAAGTCTGCCGTGATTTTGATGGGTTTTCCTTTATAGGTGATCTGTTTCTTTTCTCTGTTGGCTTTTAATATTCTGTTCTTATATTGAATTTCTGGGATCTTGATTATTATGTGTCTAGGTGTAGCTCTGTTTTGGTTGTAGGTGGCTGGTGTCCTGTATGCTTCATACATCTGCATATCATTTCCTCTTTCTATGCTTGGGAAGTTTTCCTTAATAATTTCTGTGAATAGCCTTTGCAATTCCTCTGTTTTGACTCCTGCTTCTTCATTCACTTACTTTATTCTTAAGTTATAGATCCTCTTGTCATCTTCTAGTCTTTGTATAGTTACTGCCTGCTCCCTTGTTATTTTTAAGAGATCTTCCCTTTCATGATCACACATTGCAAGCCTGTGTTCAAGTTTTTATTAATCTACTTATCTCTTGTTTAATTTGAATTAATATTTCAGCTTTGGTTCCGCTTATGAGGTCCTGAAGATATCTCTTTATGTCCGCTAATGCTGTGTTTGATGTTGCATGTTTGTTGCCCTCAATCTCTTTTGTATTTAGCTCTCCTGGATCAATGTTCTCAGTATTGGGGGCTGGGGGTTTTTTCTTATTTCTCCCTCTTGTCATGTTTTTGGTTCCTCCCATACAAGTGTACAGTGTAATTCCCAGCCCCTTTTCTTGTTGGTTAAGGCTCCTCTGGAGCATGCAGGCTAGGGGCTTCTGCCCTCTGGAGTCTGCTATCAGAGATTGAAATTCAAGTAAGGGCAGTGTGCGCTGGCTCCTCCTCTCCGGGCCAGTCAACCTTTGCAGGCCTTCACTGTGTCAGTGTGCGCTGAGCTCAGGGAATTAATTTGTAGCGACCCACTGGGTCCCATCCAGAGGCATGGCCCAGTCCAAGCAGATTCCACCAATCTGCTCAGCGAGGGGAGCAACCAACTGAAGCTACTTCCTTATGGAGTTAGAGCTGTTCTGCCCAAATCCAACATGTCGTCCAGTCAGTTGCCCCTTTCCCATGGGAGGGTCTTATTCCCATCACTCACCGCATCTTGATGCCGGTCAGGTCGGCCCCGGGCAGGAATTCAGGTAGCTCGAGGATGGCGCCTTGCTTGCTGATCTTAGCTTCTCAAATAGTAGTCCCAGGACCTCATATTTGAGCATTTTTTTTTCACTTTAGTTTCTTCCTGGGTTGAAAGAGTCCATCTCTCTCTATTTTTAGGGTGTTCTATTCTGGCATTTAAGCTGTCTCTCTCAGAGAGGGTCCCTCTCCTGCTATCTACTGGTCCGCCATCTTTGAAAACTCCCCACACCCATTTTCTTGCACCCCAAACCATTACTTATCCTTTTATTCCAACTTTTACCATTATTTTTAAACTGCTAATTGCCTAATTATTGTGCACTCACATTCACTTGCATTGGTAATGTGTTTCTTCAGTACCTAATTTGTGAAGAGCGTCTACACTTCCTAGTTTCTTTTAGTTCTCTGATGACCAGCATTTTAAATTCTTTCACTGTCATTTAATTTGAAGACAATTTAGACCTCTGATTCAAGGGATGCAAGATAGAGTTTCTTAATGGTTACTCCTACAAGCTGAGTATACTTTATCCAAAATACTTGAAACTTTATCCAGAAGTGTTTCATATTTTGGAATTTTTCTTGTATGTTGGAATTTTTGCATATATATAATGAGATATCTTGGAGATGAGACCAAAGTCTAAACACTTAAGTAATGTGTTTCATATATACATGAGTTTCTTTCACATATAACCTAAGGGTAGTTTTATACAGAAATTTTATGCCTATGTTTTGACTGTGACCCATGATATGAAGCTAGGTGTGGAATTTTCTATTTGTGGCATCATGTCAACTGTGAAAAAAATCTCAGACTTTGGAGTATTTTGGATTAGGGATGTTCTTCCCATGTACTGTTTTGGTTATCTTGTATTTTAACATATCTTTATTAATGTGATATTACATATACATATTGTCCTTTGATAGAAAGTTTAAGCTGTTTAAGAATGAATTAAAGAACAAGATAAAATAAGAACAAGTGAAATCTGTGAAGCTTTTAGTCACAAACCACAGATCTCCAAAACACTTTACCAGTTGACGTCTTCAAAGCAAGTTTTTTGGGCTTAGACAATATTACATTTTTCTAAAATGTTTAAAAGTTGATGAAATCACTCCTTTGAAAATCTTCTGTCTGGCTTTTGTCAACATGAAATTGCAGTTGGTTTGTATCGTAGGTAGCTCATGCGTGAGAAAACCACTCACACTTTCCCTAACCATTTCCAAACTGCCGTTCAGTGAGGAAGGCTTCCTTACCTAGTAATTTAATCTGTGGGTGTATTGGGAAATGGGGCAGGTGTCCGGTACAAGGAAGAGGCCTTGGTTTATTTGGCATAGCACATAGGGATAAGGTTACATGCTAAAGGCATGCCTACCAATTAGGCACAGCCCTGCAAAGCTGATTTATTCTGTGTGCATGTCTATGTACACACACACACACACACACACACACACCCCAACCACCACCACCACCGGGTAATCTAAAATGACACAAATCAATTTGAATTTGCCATTAGAATAATTAAATCAATTATATCTACAATGCAAGTCAGAAAATGGCAAAGAAACCTTATTATACAAGCATCTTCATTTGTTTTAAGTTGTTCATCTGGAGTATCTGAAATTTGTTTAAACTCATCTTTCTCTTTAAGCAGACTAGTGATGGCCAAAGCAGAAGGGGTTTTAAATCATCATCATGGGTAAGAAAACTCAGTATTAATTATTGCATCATATTTCTACAGCTATAGTTTCTAATTTTTATTTCAACTGTGTCATGGTTTATATTGGTGGCCCCCAGGCCTCATGTATTTGCATTGTACATTTGTGACTGGTTCATTGTCTAGTGCTTGGATTGATGGTGTTAGTGCTACACCCTCCTAGGGGGTGGAGCCAGGATGTGATGTAATGGCAGGAAGAAGGGGTTTGCCAGTTTCCGCCTTGCTGTTTGCAGCCGCCATGAAGTGCGGCCCTGCCATGCCACCCTGCCTTGGAGCCAACTGAGTATGGACTGAAACCTCCAAAAACTGTAAGAAATAAACCTTTCCTTTCCCAACTTTGGGCATCAGGTATCTTGTCTCAGCGATGAATAAAAAGTAACTACGACAAACTGGAATTCCCAACATTCCTTATTATATTTGTTGCATCATCTCCTTAATGAATTGATTTTCTTTTTAGTACTTTTAAACTTTCAACGATCTGAAAAAGCTCAGTATCAACTCTAAAGCTTTTTGGGTGGATGAGTTGCCAGAAATCTTTGATGTGAGTCCCTGTATGGCTTCCGATTTGTAGTGTGGGCCTTGCCAAGTCAACAAATCACAGTTCCTCATCAGAAAATTCAGGAGACTGAATTCAGCTCTCTTTAAGTTTGTGTAGCTCCCAGTTTCCATGGTGACTGTCATGGAGAATAGGTGGATGCTGACTTGTGCGTATGTGTGCGTGCGTGTGTGTGTGCGTGTGTGTACTATACCTCCAGTGTAGCTGGGGAAATAGAATCTAGTTTCTGTTTGTCTTGGTGACAGGCAGCAGAAATAGAGTTCTTGTTTCCTTGTTCACATGCAAAATGGGACTTTAGGTGTACAATAATCTCAGTGTATTCAAAAGGATTTGTCAGGGACATGAGTTAGTAGTCTGCCTGGCATTCTGGTTTAGAATTATCTATTAATTAAAACAACTTGTGAACTGACTCATTCATCATAACCTAAGAATTCTCTGGCCTTTAATTTAAAGCAGATGCACATTTAGTAATGACAGCAGCAAACTTCCGTAGTGCTGAGAAATGGTGGACACCATTTTAAATGTCTTCCACCTATGGATTATTTGGTCCTGGCAGATTGTTGAGGTGTGTGATTTGCCTTTTCCATTTTCCTGATGAGGAAACTGCAGTAAAGAGAGACGAGAAGGCCTGGCCTATTCCCACCACTCCCCCTGGCAGGGGCCCACTGCAGGCGCTGGGGCCTGCACTGGCCACAGGGAGCAGTGTGAGTGGGCAGGGCTCTGGCTTGCTCTGCTGCAGCTTTCCTGACAGTTCCCCGGGACTTCAGGTGAGCACTTCAGTCCCCGAGCTTGCGCCGTGCGATGGGGACAGAATGTGAGCTGCACAGGGGCACAAGGTGTGTAATCTAAAATTTTCAGGTAAACACATTTTCAAAAGGCACAAACAGGTGAAATTCAGTTTAGTCATATAGTTTGCTAAAATATTGTTTGAATAGTAAGTGTAATCATTCAACATATAATCTATGTGTGGCAAATATAGCTGCTCGACAAGTAATATATAATAAAATGCATCAGCGAGGCAGCTTCGCTGTTAATGAGGTCTTTGTGGTCTGGTGTGCCCCGTGCCATGTTGGGTGGCACAACTCAAACCGGGAGAGTGGACAGGAAGTGAGAGTGATGGGACATCACGGAAGTCTCTCCTCTGGAATTGTAGGAATCTATGCTGGGAATCACCTGTACTCTGGAAGCGGTCTACTACGAGATTAGCTGTTTCTTATCTGCCTAAGGAACATCGGTAGTGCAGGGTTGGGGACATACAGTGGCACAGCGCCAGCTTGGCAAGCGTGAGTCCTGAGTTCTAGATAAAAGTCATAATGAAGTTATCCTTTAGGAAGCACAAAGGCAAAGCAGCATCAAGATAGTTGTGTGTGTCCCGGAAAGATTTTCAGAAAGTGATGGTGCCTTAGGAGGTTTAAAAACTCAGTCATTCCTTTAAACATCTGGGAGTTTACCATGGGCCTTGGGTTTTCAGGATCTCTGCTGTCATGGTCTTTACCCTGTGGTATAAGAGTAAGTAGAGGAGTGGACATGGTGACGTACAGACTGGGAGGAAGAGAAAGCTGAGGAAAGGGTTCAGAGACGGGGTAATGGGGCTTCTCGTTTCAGGGGGAGGACTCTGTGAAGGTAGTGTGGAGGGGGATTGTGCAGAAGATAGGATGAGTGAGCTGAAGACACGGGGCGCAGTACAGGGCGGGCTGGTGTCCTGGGCTGGGGGACTGAGCTTGGCCGGTGGGAGAGAGAACAAGAAGGCACTGTTTGGAGCTGAGTAGGAGGGGCCACATAGGAAGCAGGGTTGGAGAAGCAGGAGTTTGGGTTTCAGTGTCCCTGTCATGCAAGGCCAAGGAGAGCAAGGATTGACAGTGGGCAGTGACTTTTTAAAACAATTTCCACTGCATCTGGTAAGGATGGAAGCAGAGACGACAAACAAGAGCCTTGGAACTGTGCAGGTGCCCTGTCCTAGTGACTGGAGGAGCCCAGGAAGTAGGGAACACTGTGATCCCTCATGGTTTGTCTTCTCTGAAACTCAGGTTGAAATCTGAAGGCCCTTGTGGCAGTGTTAGGAGGTGGAAACTTTGTAAAAAATTTTTTTTCTCAGTTTTAATTTTTTATTAGTACATGTTTGTGTTACATACTGGTTACACTCCCTATGAAGAGTTGAAATATGTATATAACACATCTTAATTCCATTTTCATCCCTTTTCCTCCCCTTCATCTCTTGTTTTAAATGTTTTTTATTTTATGGAAGAAAAGTAAAACAAAATTTCATAACAAAATACTAGGAAAATTACAGTAGTTAACAGGCTGCGTGTTGCTATCTTTACAGTAGTTGCCCAGAGTCCCTTTATCTCTTGGTCCCCTTCCCACTGGAAAAAGGTCTGTCGTCCTCGATCCCATTTCCTGTCTTTTGTTTTGCTCTTTACTGTTGGAGGTGGGGGCTTGAAGAGGTGATCAGACCACTGGATCAATGTCTGTCTGTCGACCTGTGTGTCCATTGCAAGAAGAAGCTGCTAGAAAGCCAGTCTACCCCTGCACTTTCTGCCTTCCCTGAACACCAGCTGGCTTCCTGCTCGAAGCAGGGCAGAGCCCTCACTGACGCTGTGTTGCTGGACTTCCCAGCATCCCAAATGTGATCCTGAAATACACTTTTCTTTATGAATCACTCAATTTTTTCGTCACAACAGAAGATGGACTGAGGCAGACTGAATTGCTTAGATTCGATGTATGTGTTGATGGTAGAGGTGATTAGGTGTTTAATAGCCCAAAAATATGCAAAGATGGAAAGAGGAACATCTTTGGGTTTGGGTTTGAGTGACTTAGTAACTTTGACTGAGATAGAGCATCAGCAGTTTCACTGGATATCTCAATTGACATTTTCAGGGTGACGCTTCTATATGACTGCGGTCATCAGGATCGAGACCTTTTTGCTGCCGGGCCAGCCACTGGGGCCCCGCTGCTGGGTGGTCCCAGATGTCTCCTGCTGCACAGTTGAGGCGTGGTGTCTTGCACAGCAGTGAGCTTGCTTAACTCTGCTCCAGTCCCCGCAGTGGGACTGCATGTCTTCTGTCAGTCAGCACCCATGCCATGCCATTCGCATGGTTAAGTCTTCTGAGTATCACCCATCATTCTACCCATGGGTGATCCCTGACCATACCATGTAAAATTAGAAGGTCTGGTCTTCCTACACTAAGTAGGAGGTGGGATAAACTAATCTTCACTTGCATGTGCTCCACACGTCCTTCATCTCTTGTGCAGATTATGTTTCCACCTTACCATTCTGTGAGCGCTGTATGGTGCATATTACAGTAACCAGCATCTGGGCTGACAAGTCCTTGTGTACTTGGCTTGGATCTCACCATGCATGCCCCAGATCCGGCTCTGTTCACCCATCTTATTTTGTGGGTAACAACTATGAGATTTCAACAGGCCCTGCATTTTCACCATATGTTATGGTCTAAGTCCAAGGCATAAAATACTTGAGTTACTCTAAGACAACGAGAAAAGACCTTGCTGTCCCTCAGATCCCATATTGTCATCTATAACTTGGAGTCTCTTTCTAATAAGAACCAAAACCAAAAGGACTGATTGATCTGTTGTGCCTCAAAGGCTTTTATGCAAAGTGAAGCCTCAGGTATTTTGAAATGCACACACTGTTTAAGTGTTTAATTAACTTGACTTTCAGCCAACACCAAGGTGGGATTTACCAAGGCCAGGACTGTGTGTGATGATAAACAGGTTTAGAAGAGACAGAAATGCCTTCAGAGTTAGGTAGGGCAAGACTCCATGTTCTGCTCCTGTATAGTTATTCTACTCTTAAGTAGGGTCCCCTCTCCCTAGAAAAGAGACACAAAACTTGGATGGGGATCCATAGCAGGAGAAAATACATGCTGAGTGGGGAGAGGAGAGCAGAAAGTACCATTTCCTGAGGGCTGGCACTTGGAAGAGTATGCTTGCAGGGGACGAGAATTGAGCATAACATTTTGTTAGTGAGGTGGTACTTACCCAAGTTAAAGAGGGGAGACACTATAGTCTACCCTGAAAAAAAAGTTCCTTAAAATGGACTGCCCTTACTGACTTAAAAAGCAGTCCTTCCTGACATCCAATTAACTTGGTATAATTTCTAGAAGACCCTGGGAGAGTTTGGTCTTCCCTACAGTGTTGAAGCCTACTTTGATTAGAGGCTGATGGGTCAGGTACCCATCACATTGCTTCCTATGTGAAAGTTTTATGACAGTACTGCTGTTACACATATTTCCACAACTAAATCATTTGCCTCTATTGGTCAGGCAGTTGAGAACCTCTGCCGTGCTGAGAACTGCAGGTACAGAGACAAATAAAGGTTGGTAAATATAAGTGGATGCTCAGCTAAATTAGGCTTTTAAATCCACTGCTCTTTCCAAGTTCATGATCCTTTGGGAGACAGGTGAATTCGACTGCTTTTACTATGTTTAGCACTTACAGTAAATTATAACTGGGAGTATTTGGAATCTCCTGGCCCTGATGATTTCTTTCGGGAAACGAGTGTTTCTTATTGGGTCAGACCAGGTGTGAGAACCAAGGCAGAGGATGATACAGAGAGAAGGTTAGATGATACACAATGGGAGTTGGGAAGATGAGAAAGAGAGACTGTAGGGTTCAGTGTCAATGTCGGGGCTTCCGGGAGGGAACGTTGAAGCTAAGCGAGTTCAGGGGATGGCTTCTCTCTCTGTAGAAGGTATTGGGAGCCATGATGACAAGCAGAGGATGTTGTGAGAAACTATCCCCTTTGGCGTTTTGTAAAGCCAGAGAAAGAACTGGAGGAAAGGTCTGTGTTAATCGCCTCACTGTGTATATTTGAAAGTGACACAGTGTCACAATTGCTCTGTGGAGTGGCCCAGAATTTATTGATAAAACACACTGAAAACACTTAGCAGTGGGGCTCTGACCCTGGTACCCTGAGGGCTGAGGACTAGAGTGGTTTGACCAATCCTGTGTGATGGATACAGGAGGTGGACTTGTATCTACTGTTGGTCATAGGAATGAGAGTGGACGTGATGGTCCCACTTCAGGCCTGGCCCATAATAAATCTCCCATTTGCAGTCGCTCTGCCTCCTTCTGAGTTCATCTCTGTGAAATAGTGAGGGCAGAGTTACAAATGAAGAAATGCTTTGGGCTCTGAGTTACCTCTTGGAGGAAAGCTGCCCAGTCATGAACATATGCATTGAACTTAAATGTATGAGTGAAAGATAAGTTTTTATTGTGTTACATCATGGAGAGCTTTGGATTTCTTTGTTTTTGTAGCAGAGCCCAACACCCTCTGACTAACCCACTCTACTTGTGAATGAGAACGATAGCAGCGATTTCTCTTCTACTCTCACTGACGGGGTACACTACAAGGTACAGTTTGTTCCTTTATAGTTTGAAAAAGACAAATCCTTAATGAACATTTCCAACAGGACTGCACCTTGGGAAGGAAGAGGAGATGAAGTACTAGGGGCAATTTAGTGGTAAATCAACAGCCCATGCAAATTAGGATGGAATTTTCCTAACATTCATGTTTTATAAAGTTGTCTCACAAATAAGTCTTTTAAAGAGCCATGTTGTAACAACACTTAGAAAGTTGTACATATTTAATGTATATAACTCAATCCGTTTGGGGAACCCATCATCCACAGAACCATTATCAACGTTAAGGACAGAGACATCTCTCCACTTCCTGTCTTAGTCACTTTCCTCATTGCTCAACAAAATACCTGGCAACCACAGCTTAAGGAGGAGAGGTTTAGTTTGGCTCACGTTTGCAGCCCATGATGCACCAGCTGCAAAGCAGAAATGTCATGGTGATGGGGTCTGGGGGAAGGACAGCTGCTCATCCCATGGCAGCCGGAAGACACAGAAGGGAGGAGCTACAGAAGGACATACACCCAGGTACAGCCTGTCATACCTGCAGCGACCTTCCGCTTCTGACCAGATCCTCCTTCCTAACAGCACATTTACCTAAGGGCACATCAGTGGGTTGATCCACTAATGAGAGCAGTGCTCCTGTGATCCAGTCACCTTCCAAGAGCGCCACCTCTGAACAAGTGAGGCTCTGGGGGGACATTCTAGCTCTAAACCGTAATACCACCTAAAATTTTCTCCTGCTTCTTTATTATTGTTTTTGAAGTGAAAGCACTTCACACAAGATCTGTCCTTCATATGCTGTGGTGGTGTCCTGTATATGCTATGGTGTTAGTTATGCTGCAAAGCAGATGCCAGAATTTGTTTATCTTGTGTCGGTGAAACTCAATTTCCCTTTCCGTCACTTGCCCACTTCTCTGCCCCTTGACCCACACTCCAGTGTATGCATTTCTGAGTCTGAGCTATTTCAGACTCTTCATGTCAAAAATAACAGATAACTCAGCTTAGAAGAGGAAAGCTTTATTTCGGCTGCGGTTTCAGAAGGTTCAGTCCCCAGCCCCTTCCTTTTTGATCTGAGGTGAGGCAGTGACATTGTGCTGGAAGGAGGTAGTGGGGGAAGCTGCTCTCCTGGCAGCCGGGAAACGAGGCTGGGAGTAGGCCAGGCTAGGAACACAAGGCAGCCCCAGAGGTGGACCCTTAAGGTCCACTCCCTTCAGCTGGGGTGAATTCCGAAATTTCTGTACCTTCCAACAGTTCAGCTGTTGAGCCCATCAATGAATTAGTGCATCAGAGAGATCAGAACCCTCGTTTTCCAATCACTGCTCAATGCCCTGCTCTGAATTTTATTGCACTGGGGGCCAAACCATCAACACAGGGACTCTGGGGGACATTTTAGATTCCAAACACACCAACACATCAGTGAGACGTTGCAACGTTTCCTTCTGCACCTACCCTACTTCACTTAGCAAATGCGCTTGATACCTGCTTACATTAGAGCAATGGCGAGATTTCTTCCTTTTGTGAGGCTGGATAACATTCCATTATGTGTGTGTGTGTCTGTGTATAATATTTTACCCATCCATAGACACTTAGGTGGTTTTTGTACCTTGGCTGTTGTGAATAATGTCGCAGTGAACATGGAAGTGCGGGTCTCCTTTGAGACCTTGATTTCAGTATCTTTGGAAAAAAATACCCAGAATATGACTGATGAATATGGTAGTTCTAATTTTAATTTTTTGAGGCACATGCAGACTGTTTTCCATAATGATTGTACCAGTTTACATTCCTGCCAATAGTACACTAGGCTTTCTCTATCTCTGCATCCTCACAATGCTTGTTATCTTCCGTTTTTCAGTGATAGCTGTCCTACCAGCTCTGAGGGGAGATCTCATGATGTTCTGAACAGGAGTGAGTCTCTGGCTGCCTTTCTTTTGCTCTTGTGTCTCTCTTGTTTGTTGGCATTTCACATTGTTATTTGCTTTGGTTTTTGTGTGTCTGTTTAAATGTTTTGCCTGGCTATAGAATTAAAGAGTGCTGTTTGGTCTGGCTAAGTGCAGACTGCATTTTAGCGGCCCTCCTGGTGGGAGGGACGATATGTGGAATAGCATCACAGGGGGAAATTGTCACATAGCTTTCTCACTGGGGCTGCTTGCTAGTCTTGCTTGATCTTTGGTGACAGAGTTCTTGCAAGGAACGAAATCAGGATAAAATATACACATAATTATACAAGGGCTATTAGAGAGGCTACTGGGTCACAGGCTGTAACTGCCCATGGCAGTGCCTGTCCATGGGTCCATGGCCATCTGCTCCCTGGAGACCCAGAGGTTCCAGTGGCTGCTGAGCCTAGGAAGATGCGAGGTGCAGAACAGGAGGGATCAGGAAGGCATCACCAGTCTGAAGTAAAAGGCTGGGTGACCACAGAGTCGTCAGTGTGAGTCTGTGCTGGGTGCTTAGGGACTCTTATCCAAAGGCTGTGGCAAAGACTGGGACGCTTCCCAAATAGAAACCTTTACTTTTTCTTTTTTTTATTCTGCCCAGGCTGCAACCTCTTGGTTGTCACCTGCATTGGGGGAGAGGGAGGTCTTCGCCTTTTAGTTTCCTGGCCTGTGTGTTAATCACCCACAGACAATGCAGAACAGTTAGAGGACACAGGCAGGAAATGTGATTTTGAGTCTTTGTATGGATGTAATCTTTGCCTTTCTTGTTAAAAGTGCAAAATGGTGGATTGGGTAGGAACTCTTTTTTTGTATCTACTTTTTAACTATTATTTGCATGGCCTCTGGTGTGTAAATTGGTTTCTTTGGGACTCTATTTTCTTATTGTAAACTCAAATAAGATAATTTATATAGATCTTTAATAAAGCTGTTGAATAGGGCTGGGGATTTAGCTCAGTGGCTTAAGCGCCTGCCTGGCAAGCGCAAGGTCATGAGTTCGATCCCTGGTACCAAAAAAAACAAAAACAAAAACAAAAAAAACCGTTGAATAATAATTCTTTTCTTGATAATAGTGACAATATCATTTATTTCGTATTTTGTGTGTGGTTTTTTTTTTTAATTGAACCCAGAACTTTTGCACTGAGCTACACCCCCAGTTCTCTTTATTTTTTACTGGAGATAGGGTCTTGCTAAATTGCTAAATTTCTCAGACTGGCTCAACATTCCAGAGTGCTAGGATTACAGGTATGTACCACAGTACCTCGCTGTAATTTTTTAAAAATGCGCATTGCTATGGGTCTTATTTCTTTGCATTTTGCGGTAACTGTTTAGAAGCTTCCAGTTCATGAGAGAATTTTGAGAGCATTTGTATTCATAGTGTTATAGATCACTTTAGAAATGCAAAGGCTAGCTGGTGTTTGGTTTGGTTTTATTTTGTTTTTGTTTCTTTTGTTTTTTGAGACAGGATCTTGCAGCGTTGTTCAGACTGGACTTGAACTCACTGTGTAGCCCAGGCTGACCTGGAACTCATAGCGATCCTCCTTCCTCAGCTTCCTGAGCACTGGGATTATAGGCGTGTGCCATCACACTGGCTCACTCATCCTCTTCCATTTTCAACTTCAATATTAGGCTGAGGTAACCTCGAGAAGGACATTAGTAAAATCCACCAGTGGAGAAATAAATTACCACTTTGACTGTCTTGGCTTTACTTCTTTTTTCTTTTCTTCTGGAGACCAAATATATAATAAAGGTACTGGGATGGGGACAATACAGAGGGAAAGATTTAAATCCATTCTCTGAAATCTCTGCTTTCAATCTTCATTGCTGTCTTAGTTACTTTTTATTCGTCGCTGAGACAAAATATCTGATGCCCAAAGTTGGGAAAGGAAAGGTTTATTTCTTACAGTTTTTGGAGGTTTCAGTCCATACTCAGTTGGCTCCAAGGCAGGGTGGCATGGCGGGGTTGCAATTCAAGGCAGCTGCAAAGAGCAAGGTGGAAACTGGCAAGAGAGAGACACACTTTCTTCCTGCCATGACATCACATTCTGGCTCCACCCCCTAGGAGGGTGTAGCACTGACACCACCAACCCAAGCACTAGACAATGAACCAGTCACAAATGCACAATACACATACATGAGGCCTGGGGGCCACCAACATAAACCATGACATTCCACCCCTGACCCCCAAAGACTCATGTACAACCTTTATACAAGAGACATTTAGTGCATCTCCAAGAGTTGCCAAAGTCGTAACATTTTCAGCGTTGCTGAGAAGTCTAAGTCTCAAGTCTCCTCTCATATCTATGGCAAACTCTTAACTGTAACCCCTGTACAAGTGAAACAAGGTTAAACATTTCTGAAATGCAAAGGCACAAAATAAACATAACCATTCCAAAAGTTACAAATGGGAGAATATGAAGCATGGGAAACAAAGCAAGTCCAACATCCAGCAGGGCAAACATTAAGTCCTAGAGTTCCATACTCAGCATTTGAAGCAATCTGGTTGCAAGCTCCAAAAGGCTTGGGTGATTCCACCCCC
>PVJX010042262.1:0-14254 GCA_004027295.1 Dolichotis patagonum
GCTGCACCTGTCCTTGCTCACTTTCATCGCCTTCACCAGGTGCCATGGGGAAGCTTCAACTCCTGGTCTGGGGCTGGGCCCAGGGGCTGCCAACCTTATTAGATGAGTGAAGCTGCTAAGAAATGACTGATTGCCATGTTGAAGGATGCCTGATGGAAACTCGGCAGGGCCAGTGGTTTGGTGGTTTGTGGACATCTTTTGTGTCCAGCTCCATGGAATTCTTTAGGTAGCTTGCAGTTTTGTTATTAGGGTTTTGTTGTTGTTATTTATTTATTTATTTATTTTTCATGTACTATAAAGTCTGTTATGTCTAAACATCAGTATAAACAAAAACAAAGTTTAAATGATTTTTAAGGCTATTTTGACTTTCTTCACGATAGCCTACCCTCCCTTTTCCAGGGTGTACTTTTATTGCCTTTTGTCTATTTGCCCAATCTTGTTCTGCAAAGCCAGTTTTTCCCTCACTTTTACTTTTTCAGATAAACTTTTTCACTGCTTTAAAAAAAAGCCCAATTTTAAAACTTCTGTTTATGGAAGTTAACTTTTTAATATGCAACCTAACAAATATAGAGTTTAACCAATCGGTGTAGTAATCTTATTGTCAAAGAAGAGTAAAGTAAGTCCCTGACATGTTTCTGTAAGTCACTGTTGTTTAAGGCCACTTTGTTCTGTTGGCAGGTGTCTCACAGCACAGCCAGTCCAGGTGAGAGAATGAGGGAGGCTGAGATCCTTGCCAAGCTACCTGCCCGACAGTGGGTAGTGACCACTGGGAGGAATAGTTGCCTATTCCCAATCTATCACTCTCATACCACTCTAGCCCTTGGTACCCTCATTTTTGGCCCTATTTATCTATCCTTCCTTCTTTTCTCACTTTCCTTTCCTTTTTTTCTTTTGTCCTCTTTCTGTCCTTCCTCCTGTTCTTTTTCCTTGCTTCCTTCCCTTCCTCCCCTTCTTCCATATCTCCCCTCTCCATCTTTTTCTCCTTTTCTTCCTTTTCTGCCACCTTTCTCTTTCTCTCTCTCCCTCTGTCCCTGTCTCTTGAGACAAGGTCTCGCTATGCAGTTCAGGCTAGCCTTGAACTCAGTATGTTGCGCAGGCTGGCCTTGAACTCACAGTGATTCTCCTGCCTCAGTCTCTGGATCCTCCTGCCTCAGCCTCTCAAGTGTTAGTATTACAGGCATACTCTATCATGCCCGGGCTTACCTTTCTCCTCTTTCTCCTCTTCCTCCTCTTCTTTTTTTTTTTCTTCTCCTTTCTCCCTTCTCCTCTTTTCCTTCCCCTTTTTCCTCTTTCCTTTATTCCCTTGTTCCTCTTTTCCTCTTCCCTCTCTTTTTACTCTTCCCTTTCTCCTTCTTTCACTTCTTTCTTCCCCTTCTCTTCATCCTCATTCTCATCCTTATCCACCCTCTTCCAGAACTGGGGATTGGACCCCAGGCCTTCACACAGTTCCAGTTCCAGCCCTTTTGTATTTTATTTTATTTTTTATTTTGGTACCAGAGATCGAACTCAGCACCTTGCACTTACTAGGCAAGCACTTGAACCACTGAGCTAAATCCCCAGCCCTTTATTTATTTATTTATTTATTTATTTAGAGGCATTGTCTTGCTAAGTTGCTCGGTCCCCAGACAAGACTGAAATTTGTGACTTTCCTGTCTCATTGTTGAGTGCCAAGATTACAGATGTGTGCCAACATGCCTGGCACACAGCTTCATCTTTCTTAATAAGACTTTATTTGCTTCTGTTTCTTGGTTTCTTTGCTCCACTGATCACTACTGATTAATTAGTCTTCCCTGCCAGTGGAGAGTGGGAAGATTAGCTCCAGAGGGCCTTCTGTGCTTTTCCAGAGCAGGTAGTTTTCTTTTAATCCTTTGCAACTCTTACATCCCTGGTTTAGGCACTGTTTAGGGGAAAACTAAAGATCATGTGCAGAAACAAAGAGACATTGATTGCAAGTTAAATAATTTATACCTACAGTTAGCTCCTTTGTTTCAGAACCAAAAAGTATTTGCTCATTGCTTTATTGTTTCAAGGGAGAGAACGGTATTACATCTTAAATCTACCTTGCTCAAGGAATGGCCTCCCTTGAGACAGAAGAACCCACAGATTATTTTTCTCAGAAGAGGCTAAGATGTTCCTAGAGTGAGATCGATGTCTCTTTGTGAGAAAAGAGACCTTTTAATTTTGAATGTATTAGAGCTGATTAGAGCTCTGCCCAATTGTGAAGACAGTGTGGGCACTTCTGTGTACACATGTGGTCACCACTCAGTGAACGTGGCCCTGGGTCATTGCTACCCTACTAGGTCAATGAGCTTCTGTGCTTTTACTTGGTAAACTGTGTAAAGCTGATAAAGTTGAGTATTGACCAGCACATGCTTTTTGGGTTTCTTAAATTGGTTTCCCTTCAAACACCCTGTGCAAAGTGTTAATAGGTGTGCTGGGGAGAAATCATGTGCTGAAATAACATTATCCATGTATCAAATAAAGGTAAACAGGTTTGTGTGGTTTTTCAGAACTGACATGATGCTGATCTGCTATCAGTATGTCAAGAACAGGGATTAAATTAAGGTGAAAATACCATGGGTCTTAGCACAGAGAAAATTCAGAGCTAGATGACTGCCGTTGGCACAGCCTTGCAGGCTTGTGTGAATTTAGCACTGCTCTGTAACTAAAAGGATCTGACTGCATCAGTAGCTTCAGATTACAACACCAGCGTATAAACCAGAGTAATGGTTTGCAAACTACTTTTCCTAGAACATTAGTTCAGGAGGTAAAAGTTGCTCTGCTCTTTGGTCAGAAAAATTTAGGAACCACTAAACTTAAAAACACAGGCACTTTGATGAGGGACTGAGTTTTGCCCCAGCCCTCCACCCTGTACCCAAAGGGTGCAGTTAAAAGCCAGGCACTGCCTCATAGTTCCTCAGCTGCTTTTCTTCCCGGACTGCTGGAGCTGTTGTCTAGGAAGCCATCTGAAGCCTTCTGCTGCTGCCCCAGCCCTCAGTGATACTCTGTTTTGCACCCAGCAACACTTTTTTTTTTGTCCTGAATAGACTATATCACTGCCAGCACTTTTTAAAAAATTTTATTTAAAGAGAAAAAACAAAAAAGAAAACAACCAAACAAAACAGAAAAAGGTAGCATCAATACAGAATTCAAAAGGCAAAAAATAAAAGAATCACAAGAACAACAACAAAACAAAAACAAAAACACTAAGAGATTGCCACTTGGTAAGTTACATACTGTCATCATTGGAAGTAGTTGTTCAAGTTACAAAATTAAAGCACACAAAGTAGACATTCAAACAGTGAGACTATTAACAGTTCTCAACAATCTAACAAAAACAGTAATGTCATCTATCTTATACACTTAAACATACATGCAGTTATATCCTTTAGAGCACTTTCTTTTCCCCTCTTTTTTTATATATATATATTTTTAAATTTTATTTTAAGGGGGTTAAAATTAAACACAACAAAACAGAATGGGACTTAAGAAAGCATACATTTCAAAGCTATACAACCAAAGATCTTCACTATCTGTCATATTGTCTCTTGTTTTCTTCCAAATGGTTGTCCATATCTTTGCATATGGGGAGCTCATACTAAATACCATAGCCAATTTTTTCACAAGATGTGTAGTTAACTGGCTCCCACTTGCTAAGGGGTGGGGCATGGGACAGGACAACATGAGATGTCTGATTCTCAACCCGCCCACTGGCAGGATCACAGCTGCCCCCCAGAGAGGGGAGGAGTTCCTTGTTCTCCCGGCACCCCGAGTCAACTGCGCGGTGCAGGTCCCAAGGTGCCAGGGTCTCTCTCCTTCAGGCCACCAAAAGTCGGCCACACTCACAGCCGCCTCCCAGAGAGGGAAGGAGCTCCTTGCTCTCCCGGCACCCCGAGTCAACTGCATGGTGCAGGTCCCAATGCACCAGGGTCTTTCTCCTTCAGGTCACCAAAAGTCTGCCACATTCTCAGCCACCCCCCAGACAGGGGTGGAGCTCATTGTTCTCCCGGCACCCTGAGTCAACTGCATGGTGCAGGTCCCAACGCACCAGGGTCTCCCTCCTTCAGGTCTCCAAAAGTCTGCCACATTCTCAGCCCCCCCCCCAGACAGGGGTGGAGCTCATTGTTCTCCTGGCACCCCAAGTCAACTGCATGGTGCAGGTCTCGATGCACCAGGGTCTCTCTCCTTCAGGCTGCCGAAAGTCTGCCGCACTCTCAGCTGCCCCCCAGAGAGGGGTGGAGCTCCTTGTTCTCCTGGCACCCCGAGCCAACTGCACGGTGCAGGTCCCGACACACCAGGGTCTCTCTCCTTCAGGCCGCCGTGAGTCAGCCACACTCACAGCTGCCTCCCAGAGAGGGAAGGAGCTCCTTGTTCTCCCGGCACCCTGAGTCAACCACATGGTACAGGTCCCGAGGTGCCAGGGTCTCTCCCCTGCAGGCCTCCTAAAGTCCGCCATACTCGCCTGCTATTTCTTTCTGATGAATTGGCCATTCCATTTCCAAAGTTCTGAAATGGCCATCAGACCACAGAAAGAATTCTCTTTAGGCTCCTGTTTGAAACCAGCAGCTACAGCAATCTGCTGGCCTTGCTTCAGGGCCATACCCAGCAACACTTTTGTCTCACTGCCTTCATGGCATCAAGCACTTGACTCTAGCTGATTTGTAATAGAATGTGTCAGCAGCTTTGTTACTGGCATCCCTAGTTTCCAAGTGACACAGAGTGATCAGTGATATAGAAGTTGTCAGGTCTCACCTCTTTCTTGCCTGACTCTTGGTCCATCTCTGTTGTGATTCTGATATGTACCTGATTGGGAGAACAGAGACAAGCCATGCTGTAGAGGAGGGGAGCAGAGAGGTGTGGGTGTGGAGCCTGGGCCTGCCCACCTAAGCATGCAGCTGGGCTCTGTGGCCTGTCCCAGTGTCATAGGAAGCTGTGAACTCGGCACAAGTTTGTGCCTGATTCCTGGTTTGGAGAGGAGGAGGCTGTTTAGGACAAAGTGTACCCTTCCTGCCTGTGGAGACCAGGGGACACCAGGTTACAAGTAATGATTAAGCTTGGGTATGTTCTACCTGGTTCTTCCAGTAGTTTGAAGTGACTTACCATGAAAAGTATATATGATTTTAAGAAGAAAAAGAATCAAGACCAAGAAAAAAAAATATTTGTTCCTTGCAGAATTTCTTTATTGCTGTATCCTTGGAGCTACAATAATACCTTCTGCATAATAGATGCTCGGCTAATTTTAGCCAAAGAAAGGAATGATACCTAAGTACTACTTTAAAAAAATAGAGTTTTAGGGCCGAGTATTTAGCTCAGTGGCATAAGCACCTGCCTGTCAAGTGCAATGTCATGAGTTCAATCCCTGGTACCAAAATAGAATAAAATAAAATAAGATAGAATAGAATAGAATAGAATATAGAATAGAATAGAATAGAATAGAATAGGATGATAAGATACAATACAATACAATACAATACAATACAATACAATACAATACAATACAATACTTTTAACACTTAAAGGCAGACACCCATACACACTTCAGTAACTTTACAGGATATAGTGTCTAACTCCAATATGGAAACTAACATTTCCTTTAGGTATCATGGGGACCAAAATCTCAGATCCTTTAAAGATACAGTAGTACTGTTCATGAACTTAATTCAGTTAGATTTGATATTGACCTTAAGGGAAATTTTGATTCAGTTCACGATCAATTTGGTTTGTGAGCAGAATCACGGGAAGAATTAAGTCTGTGAATTGAGGTACAACTGCATTCTTATTCCCAGACAGATGAAGGTCCCTTCCCTGTATCAGTCAGAATGAACTAGACCATGCTGCAGTGGAACCAACCAGAGCTGTCCCATGTGTGTGTTCTGTGGGATCAGGCTGATGGAGCACTACTGAGCTTTCTGGAACCAAGGCAGAGGTAGAGAGGAGAAGCGCTCAGGAATTTCTTCTGCTGGCCACAGATCTACTGAAGGTGACATGCTTGGCAATTCATTGACCGAAAGTAGTCTCTTGGCCCCACACAATTTCAGAGGAGGTGGGCAGAGTCACCTCATGTGCTGGATGGAAAGTACAGATAATTAGTGATCAGCACTAACTACTCCTGCATCCTTCATGACAGATTGGAATTCATTTGACGATTTTGGTTTTCATTGGGTTGTTTCTGTGTTTGCAGTGCTGCTATGAAACATAATCCTAGATACGTACATTTTCAGTAGATGGTTTCTGGTACCATGTGAGCCAGTGCAGAAGTGCGGCTCACCTAGCTGTGACTTGGACTCTTGTGGAATGCTGGAGGCCTGCTTGCTAACATCACCTAGGACCTTCCAGACTCATGTCACTGGAGACGCTTTCCTATAGGTGGTCATTTTTTTTTGTTTTTAAGGCTTCCCATGTAATTAAGGGTCAAAAAGTTATTTATTTAGGGTTTTTTTTGAGCCAGGGTCTTGCTGTGTAGTCCAGGCCGGCCTCAAATTCACAGCAGTCCTCCTACCTCAGGGCTGGGATTATAGGTATGTGCTGCCACACCCAGCACACTTGGTGGTGGCCAGCATATAGGTTTGCATGTGACCAAGGAGTCACTGGAGATGATGAACTCTTCTGATAAAGAAATTGAGTCAATGTAGACTTGTAGAGTGGCTTTCATTTTCCATTAAAGTTTTAAATTTCATTTAAAATATTCATGAATGGCTTCAAAGTAAAGATTGGTTCTGAGACATCACTCATAATAAACTTGGTATAAACTTAATAAACCTGTATATTTTTAACAGTGTTCATACATGGAACATACAATTTTTTTCTTATAAATGTATACTCATCATAGACATTTTGGAAAATAAGGGCAGACTAAAAAATCTACATTTCTGTAGAATAGATTCACTATTAATATTTTTATTGTAAATTCTTCCTAAACTGATATCTATGTGATATATTTACATATATTCATGGTTACATATATTTGTTTCTAATATATTCATATATTATTTGATATGCATATAATAAACATATACACATAAATTAAAAGTCTCAAGGACTGATAATAATATAGTGTGTCTAAATTTAAAATTTTATCACAGTAAAAGACATTGCCATTAATCCCTCTCGAAATGTTCCCTCTTACTCAAATGTCTTTATCCCATTCTTGCCACTTCCTGAAGCAATTCTAGAAGTCCTCTTTTGTGAGTGAATGCTGCTGCCATCCGCCATCCAACAGAAGGGCAGAAGGGCAGGCACATAAAAACGTTAGTGTCCTCACCTGCCTTACTCACCGGCTCAGGCCTTGTGGGATTTCTAACTTCTCCGAGGTCAAAATGACTATGAAAGGTAAACATTTTTAATTGATTGAGGACACTGAGGTAGTCTCGGTAGTGCAACTAAAGACACACTTGAGAGATTATTTTGGAGACTAACTTTAAGGAAAAATAGGTACAATTAAAAACAAAACTAAATATAAGAGTGGCTATTTAGACTAAGAAACACCCTAAAGTATGAATATAAAAAAGCATTTTATTTTGGGCTGGGGATTTAGCTCAGGGGCATGAGCCACCTGCCTGGCAAGTGTGAGGTCATGAGTTTGATCCTCAGTACCCCCCCAAAAGACATTTTCTTTTGCATTGGCTTCCAATTAGATCCTTTATGTTGTATTTGAATTTCACTGTGCTCAGCAATTCTGAAAAAGTACACAAAATCAATCTATTAGGTATATTACATAAAAACAGTCAGTATTCTCTTCTAAGGGACCAAGGATGTAGGATGTAGCTGACTGGTAGAATTTGATTCCCAGTACAATGGGGAGGAAAAGTCCTTCCACTTTATACATTGACTTATTGATGCGTATGTGTAGGAGTTTGTAATGAGAACACTGGAGGAAGTTTTGTGTGGCATTTTTTTTAAACTATCATACTTTGTCAATTCAAAATTTGACAGAAATACTGAGATACAATCTGATACATTGGGAACACAGAGCTGCAACCTCCCACGTATACATACTTGCTGTTTGTAGTACT
The DNA here is from genome assembly GCA_004027295.1 of Dolichotis patagonum. Classification (NCBI taxonomy): domain Eukaryota; kingdom Metazoa; phylum Chordata; class Mammalia; order Rodentia; family Caviidae; genus Dolichotis; species Dolichotis patagonum. Next base: position 8,013 of record PVJX010042262.1, read on the forward strand.
GCTGTAGTTTTTGTTCTTTACAAACTCTATAATAGGTTCTGTTTCATGTGATTTCTACCAGAAAAAAAGGGAGAAAATGTAGTGTGTGTTCATGGTTGCGTAAGCTACATCAGTGAGTGCATCCTGATAAGGTACAACTTCTGTGTTTGTGCAAGTGACAGTAGGATTTGTCCTTTGTTTTATATTTGATGAACTGAAGAACTTTCCACAGATGGGCTTTCAGCTCCATATGTTTCAAGCTCATTTCTCTTCTACTATTCACATACTTGTAGTTGGTTATGGTAGGGCAAGTTTATCTTAGAAATCTGGGAACCTGTCCCTTTGTCACATGTCAGGTCAGTCAGTGCAGTGGACATTGGAGCATATCTGGAAGCCATTCCTACATTGGGAGGGCTATGGGCACTTAATCATATGTGGAAGTAACAGCAAATCCCAAATTTAATGGATACCTCAATCAACTTCCAATGAAAGTCTCAAATTGCCCATTGCTACACCATTATCACCTGGCCTGAGGAATTGTGACCAGGAGGAATTTAGAGTGAAAGCAGGTAGCTGTCTTAGCTGTTTGAGGTTAAAATTGCTTGCTTTTGTAGGTTTTACAAAAACTACTATGGAAACACATTGCTAAAGTTTTTTTTCCAGGACCTTGCAAGGAGCTGATGTGAGTAGGGGACTCTGAAGCATTAGCTTCATCACTTAGAATCAATATACCTCTGGAAAACGTCAAAGCATAAACTCCAAATGTGCCTACACAGAGAGAACTGGATGTGTTGGTGAACAGTACTGTTTATTCCAAGACTTCCAGAAAGCCTTAATAGTTTACACTCAGATCAGTGGTAACATAGACCTTTATGAACATTCAAAAGCTGTTAGAATAACTAGCAAGTCCTTTCTCCTCCCCTCCCTTTGTTCTTTTTGATGTTGCCAATCATACTTAGTCACAGTTGTGGGAATCCGACAATACCAGTTTACTTATCTACTATGAAAGTATTCTGGGTTAACTGATAGATACTTCTTGGAAAGGGTCCTACAAGGACATCTGTGACCTCCTGATTAGTACATACTGTAGCTTGTCTATATTTACATTTTGAACAACTTTATAAAATTCTTCCATGTGATTTTTGTCCTCTGTAAAGTTGCTGTAAGTTGAATTACTTTTTAATTTCTTGGTTGTCTTGAAGTTGTTGGCTTCCAGGATAACTTTGACTGAGTTCTTTGTCTCTTATTGGTTGATAGATAGGTTTACTTCAGCTGTGATTATTAGATTTGCAAGATAGAACTACTGTCTACCTCACAGGGTTGTGTCTGCGGAATAAATGATGAGCAATGTTTATCTGGTGCTTGCTTCATAGGTAATCAGTGAATAGTAGTTACTTGTTACTAATATTAGCAATTATAACATAAGTGAGGTCTCCTTCTAATGTGTTACCTATTACTGCATAACTACCCCAAAATTTAGTGGCAGGAAACAAAAAACCTTTATTATGCTTTAGTTTCTGGGGGTCAGGAATCCTAGAGTGGTTTTGCTGCAGTCTCACACAGCTGCAGTCAGGCTGTTGCCTGGGGCTGTGTCCTCTGTAGGCTGAACTGGCCCAGGGGGACCCATTTCCTAGGTGGCTCATTCATGTGTTTATTGGCAGGAGGCTTTTCTTTGGCAGCTGGGTCTCTCCCTAGGGCTGCTGTGCACCCTGATAAGGCAGCTCATTTCACCCAGAGCCAGTGATCCCAGAGGGACAGAGAGCAAGAGGGAAACCACAGTGACTTTTCTGACTTAATCTATGACATTATTTCTGCAACACTAACAAGTCAACCATATTCATTATGTCACAAGGATAAGAGCCCCCCCCCCCAGAGGAATGGATGGTTGGGGTCCTCTTGGAGGCTGGCTCTCATATCTAGTTGGTAGCAGGCCAACTCAAATTTCACTTTCAGTTGCCTGATTCCTTCTCTCCTGCTTGACAAGAGTGCTCCAAGAGTAGCCTGTAACTCTACTCTCTTCTGTCTCTACCACCCCAGGAGGGGTCTTATCCTGTCCCATGACTCCTACTGCATCTCTATCCCATCCTCCCCTTGGAACTGGAGATCTAACCACCAACCCCACATGAAGCCCATAGCCATTTCAGCCATAGTGTGGCCCACATGCTCTCCTTATCCCTGTCCCTTGGGGTCTCTTGTTCCCTTGTCAGCTTCCCTATGCCAGTATGGCAGCACAGTACTGTTCTTCCATGTGCTCAGGTAGAAACCTGAAGATCATGCTTGCCTCCCTCTGCCTTTCACTTCCCATCATTTGCCAGCAAGTCCTGTGGAGTCTGTCTTCTACACTTCTGCACTGCCACCACCTGATCTGTGCCATCCTCCCCTTTTCCCAGTAGCATTACAGAGCTCTTCTCCAGCCTACACTGGAGGCCTCCCTGTGATCTCCTCTCCTGCAGTAGCTAGTGACCTTTTGAAGATCTAAATCAGATCATGGTGCTTCCCTCATGGACAGAGCCACAGGCCTGCTGCACCTCCACACTTGCCTGCACCTCTGGTTCTGTATACCTAGCTGCTTCTCCTAGGATCCTCTGTGATTCTTCCTCCCCCAACTAGGACCTTGCTGCTGCTCCTGCCTCACAACCTGCTTCTCCAGAGAACCTTAGCCGCTTCCTGCAGCTCTTCCTCAGCTGGTCCTTGTCAGTCCACCTTCCAGAGCCCAAAGTCCAGTTTGCACACCCTGGCTTCATTATGCTTTATTCACCTCCTCTGCTTTAATTTTTCTCCTTTGTTCTAGTTGCTAACTTTATTTTTAATCTAATTTTTAGAACTTACACATTGAACTATGAGCTCGAAAGTGGGGAATTTTCTGTTTTGTTCACTACTGTAATGAATAGCCTATCAGATTTGCATATTTTTGAAGCCATCTTTAATATTTAAGAATGTAGGTGTTACCTTCCCACACAAATATGGTTGAAGTTAGCATACCAGAAACATTTGTAACTCATCAGCACTGTGTGTTATTTCTTGTCCAGGATTAGTAGATCCGATTACAGGGGTGAAAAAAAAAGGAAGTTTAGAAGTTTCCCTTATATGAACTGTTTCTTTTGTGAATTGATTGTGAGTTAGGCATGTAATTCAGATGGAGAATGAAAACCTGTGGTTCTACAGAGACTTATAAGGATAGCTGTTAGGAAAAGCATAAAATATGTGCCCAAGAGACCCATGTCTTTTATTTTCTAGTGGACAAATAAAAACTGTACATTTTTAATGTACAGCTTATATTTTGAAATACATCTGTATATGTGGAATGGCACAACCAAGCTAATGAGCATGTACATTATCTTAGTTTTTTCTAGTGAAAAAATGTAAACTATTCTCTTAGCCATTTTAAAAATAGAATACATTTCATAGAAACTGTAGTAATCATGTTGCACAATTTGATCTTTTTTTTCCACTGTTGAACTCTTGAACTAATTCTTTGTAACTGAAATTTGACCAATTTGACCTTTGACCAAGGCCCATACTTGCTTTGCAGTTGTCTTAATAGAAAAGTGCTACCGTGGGAAAGTCAGGACCACCCTTCCCTGCATGTCATGAGCCTGACTTGTCTGCTGCGAGTGGCAGGTGTGGGGCTTTTGTGGCTCCTTGGCCCCCATTGGCTAGCTATGTGCAAATTACTGTGCTTGATGCCTTAGGAATAGAGGGGATGGCCTTTCCCATCCCCATACACTCAGGACACAGAAAAATATATAGTCTGTCCTGGCAGAGGACCCCAAAAATGGCCCTCATTAATTATCGAGAGATCTTTTCAGAAAGCAGATCCTGACTGTGCAGGGCAAAGCAGGAGGCGGAGCTTCTGCATTTCTCACAAGCTCCCTGGGATGCTGTGCTGCTGGCCTGGGTGGAGCTCAGAGTTGCCTCTGCTTCCTTGACCTCGCAAGGTGGGGGCCAGCCAAGAGATGGTGGCACAGGTCTGACATAGGATGGACTGTGAGATGGTTGGGAACAGAGCCAAGGCCAACGAGCCCTAAGACTGATCTGGTTGTGAGTGCTTGAGACCACTTGGCCTTCCCTTGATCATGGGACCATTAATTCAGCCTGGCATCCCTTCCTCCTCCTGAACTCTCCCTTTAAAAGTTCCCTTGGTAATTTCCATTTCCATTGACAATTCTTTTTGACTTTATGATCTCCAAATTATTGGGACATATTACTTAGAATATTAGGTTCTTGAGAAAGACTAATTCTTTTATTGATGGATTTTTAAATGTTATTTTATAAGCAACTGGTTCATCTCCAGACAAAGTCCAGAGATAAACTTTACTAAGCATTTGAGTTAATTAGGCAGGCCTCTCCTTTTCAGGGACTTCTAAGTCAGGGAAGAGAGGATTGTACCAGCTATTCTTTGGGATGCCAGTTGGTCTGTGTGACTCCAGGAAGAACCATCCAAGTTGTAGGTAGCATAAGATTGTGCCTTCTCAGGGTTTGGCATACTTGGGGAGAAACCATGACTGAGAAACAGGCATAAGAAATACAGGAAATGATGGTGGCAGAGAAGCTAAAATCCCACAGAGGTATTCCTTCTGCCTCATACTTTCTAAGGGTCAGAAGCTTGCACTGGGCTATTCCACACCAGCACAGCAGTGAGGGCTTCACTGTTGACATTGGAAATGTGGTGTTTCCTTTCAGGCCCCTTACCTGTTAACATGTATGAGTTGAAGCAGGTCATATTTCTAACAGTTACACTCCTACTCCCAGAGGAAAACTGGGCAGCTGTACATTGGTGTTGTTCAGTTTCAAGCATGGCAGAGATGTATGTCCACACTTGTGTACTAAATATATACATGCATGTGTTTTCAATTTTCTTCCTAGATTCTGGCCCTGATTGCGTTCATCTGCATCGAGACCATTATGGATTGCTCCCCGTGTGAAGGTCTCTACTTCTTTGAGTTTGTAAGCTGTAGTGCATTTGTGGTGACTGGAGTCTTGCTGATTCTGTTCAGCCTCAATCTTCACATGAGGATCCCCCAGATCAACTGGAACCTGACAGTGAGTACAAGTCACCCTTTTGACTATAAAAGGAGTGGACGCTGCTTGGCTCCTAAGAAATTAGAATCTCTCCACATCATGTTTAGTTTTTCTTTTTTTTTTTGGTACTGGGGATCGAACTCATGACCGCATGCTTGCAAGGAAGGCGCTTATGCTGCTGAGCTAAATCCCCAGCCCATGTTTAGTTTTTCTTTATTTTGACACTTAAATATTTTCTTGTAGCTTAGCTATGAAGTTTTAAATTTATTTGCTGGGTTGAGTAAAAGTACAAAATACCTTGCATCTTAACTAGTGGTATAAACATCATAGCAAAATTCTCTTGATCTTCTTGAAGATTTCATTCCATGTTATGATCATCTGACAAGATTAGTTACATTGGTATTTGCAGAATATGTGAGAGAAAATAGAATGAATACATTTGCATATTATTCAATCTACATACAAAACCACTTGCAAAAATATTGGTTCTGGATGAATTGAAAATATGAAGAAATTACCAATATATTGAAAAGCTTAAAAATATTAAGTTGAAGGCAGCTGGGAAGGTCTTCTTGAGAAAATGCTCCCTGTGTTATCTAAATGGATGCAAAACTTTCTTAGGGAGATATAAATGAAAGAATTACTGATCTAGAAAAAATAGTTTGTCTTAGCATTGAAAGCTGAGCAAAATGTGATGGTAACTTATATTTACATATAGTTTAAAACTTCAAGATAGCTGCAAGTATTTTCTCTAAGTTTTTGTGAATAGTTTTAATGCCTCAATTATTTTTTTTTTAATTTTAAAGAGAATAAAACAAAAGAGGGCAGAACAGAGCAGATCAGAACAGGACAACATAGGCAACACAGTACTTTACATTAAAACAACCAGACATTAACAGTAGCTATCACAATATCTCTTACTCTGCTATAGTTGAGCATAGTTTCAAATACAATAATATCAAACATAACAAAATAGTATAAAACCATTCAAAGAGTGAAAGAATTACAGGGCATTCTGAACCAAATAACAGAGAATGATCAATGGGTACTATAATATCTCATTTTCGATAAAAAATTTTGTTTATACTATCACATATATTCAAATCCCAATAAGACACAATGTGATAGATAGAACCAGTGGTAGTAGAAGAATAGAAGCATGGTAGGACTTCTAAGAAGGATGATATTAAATCAGCAATAGCTGTCATAATGTTTTGTTTTCTTCAAAACAGCTATTTATA
>PVJX010042263.1:0-14245 GCA_004027295.1 Dolichotis patagonum
AACTTAACCTATCTTTGCTTCTCCAGCTTTAGACATTTTGATCTGGAGATTAACATATGAGTGAGTCAACAAAAATCGCATGAGCAGTGTCCTGAAGAAGCCTCCAAGAGACGGCTCCAAAACTATTGTGATACCTGCAGTGCCACTCTGGACCCTGACTCTCTCTCCACTGCCACATGCACTGTGCCACGCTTCTCGTGCCTGTGAAGCCACAGCTGCTTTGGTTTGAGACACCGCTGACAACAGGCTTCTCTTTTGCCAACCTGACTTCCGTATCTATACCTCATCTTTCTGAACGCAACTGTATTCCCAAGGGAATAAGAAACTATAACATTCCTGAAATTGTGCCATTTTGGAAACAAGAACAACCACCCCCAAAATGGAAGGCTTTCTCTGCATCAGCCAAGGGCTCCTGACAGAGACCCTGTGACAAAGCTGGCAGTGATCCGGTGGTGACAGGAAGGTAGCAGAGCTGGGAAGCCAGAGAAGGGGAGGTTCAAAGGTGCACAGAGCATGCAAGTGTTGCCAAGCTGGGGGAGGAGGACAGCAGTTCCCAGCGGAGGTGACATGTGAGCTGAATTCTGAAGAGTGTGTAGGAGTTTGCCAGGAGGAGAGTGGGGGAGCTGCGCAGGCAGAAGGAAGCAGCCACACAGGCGCGGTGAGGCTTGTGAAAGGGCACGGTGACAGAGGAAGAGAAGCTGGGCGTCGCTGGAGCTGGGAGGGAGGGCTGAGTGGGTTGTGGTGGAGACAGGTTTTGGGGACAGTTTGGAGTCAGATTCCAAAGACTGTGAGCACAAGAATGAAGAGCCAGATTTATTCCCTACCCCTACCATCGGGGACGTTGCTGTATCACTGATAGATAAAGCAATGGCCACAATGCTTCAGTATGAAAAGGAACAGAGGAGTTAGAAAACTTAGGTTCCCATGCTGGGCCTACTGGTGATTAGCATGTGACTGAGCAAGTCCACTGCTTTACTCCAATGTGACTGCAAAAAGAATTTTATCATAAACCAGTAAGATCTTCGGTAGATTCTGGAGGACAAAAAGTAAAATAAAAGTATCCACAAAGGACTGGAATGTGGTCTCTGCCTTGCTCCTTAATCCACCAAATCTCCCTGCATACAGGCCTGCTCTATAATCGGGTCCCCTTGGAACTCTGTAAAACCATCACAGCTTCCCCTTCTGATCTCTCGGCTGTGAATAACTCCTGGTACTGCAGCAAGCACTGGGAACCAACACTCAGACGGGGCTGATGGGAGTCAACGCTCCTGCCATCAGTTGAGAATCTGTGGTAAAGATGCTAAGCCAGTGAAGCCCTAGTAACAAGCTGATTTCACATTTTCTTGTTAAGATGTAAATACTGGCTATCTGGTCTCACTGTGTCTCTGTTTTCAAAGACAGGGAAGGTTACAACTTACCTGCTGAACACTCCTTCCCCCCAGCAGGACGGTGGAGACCCTTACCCTTTTTGGTAGGGAACAGACAGAGCTAGTAAGGGTTGTTGGTTCTAGAACTGTCACAAAAAAGTGACTTTCTGTCCTGCTCCCAGATCCCAAGTCAGAATTCCTGGACTAAGGACAAAAAATTTGCTTGGTTACAAAGCACTCCAATATACAGCAGAGGTGGAGAACCACTAAACTAAAGAATTTCTAAGTCCCTTCTGGTTCTGTCACTAGACACTATTCTGAATAAATATTTAGTAAAGGTCTTGCCCCCAAAAATGCACTGTTTAGGTGAATATAATAAGTACAGCATGGTACCTTGAATTCATTCTCTTTATCTTTTGTGCCTTTGTGAAATGGTCTGTCGTAGCGGAATTTCCAGATGTGATTCACTTTGTAGAAACTTTTGATGTTATCCGGAACACCCTCTCTCTGCAGGACCTCTTGGCTCTCAGGAATAGGAGTCACAGCATAGATCTGCAAATCTAGGATTAAAGAGTCAAGGAGGGAACCCAACTTGGCAGACTTCAAGGAGGCTGGCTCGAGCTGAGCTGTGCGGAGAGAAGAGGATGGGTGACAATCTGGTGTTTCCATTTCAATTGAAGTCATTTTAAAAATTTCCAAAAAGATGCTAAGAACACACTTTAAATCATGTCTCAAATGCCAGGCCTTGAACTAGTTCTAGCCAGGTGATTCTGGCAAGATGGCAGGTTGAAATATCCATCACCTGTGAATTTATGCATCAAAGATTTTGGTGGGGGCAGTTGGGAAAAGTTTGACTCCCGGGTACTCTGAATTAGAATAATCCTAACTTTTGTATATGTGCCAGTCTTATATTTAGCCTGTGCACGCCCCTTTTAAATGTATTGTTGGTTTATAGTAATACCTAAGTTCTCAGGCAGCCCTGGCCAAAGACGGCACTCAGAACTCGGGCTTATGCTCACACTGACCTTCCCTTGACCGTGGCATCCATTCTCCTAGACTGACTCATGCTAGGCAGTGTTTAAATTAGTTGATGATTTAAAATCTTAATAAAGGCCCATCATATTTACTCATATAATTTAACCTTTCTTTTCTAGTTCAAAGAAAAATAGCAAAATACTTTTTTGTCATGTAATTTTTTTGCTTTGTGTTTTGATTACTGTTCTGAAATGGTCACTGAGACCATGAGTTTCAGATACAGGCAGAGATTCAGGAAGCATGCTGGAATCATCTTGGTCCCAAACATCGACATGATTTCAGTTGCTTGTGTTCAGTCACTGGGTGTGTGAACTATATGATAATTATCAACGATTGCCCAGGATGTCACAGCCAAGAGCACCCCAAAGATGTTAGAGGTGTCTTTCTCTTCCCTCCCTCATTTGAGAATAAAAGTATCAGAAGAAAAAGGAGTGGATGTACCAGCAAACATAGTGCTACCATCTCAAAATGAAGCAGTTTCCATGGGGTATGTCAAAGGCAAGTTATTTTTAAGGGAAACCACCAAAAAGCTTTAAAAGCAGGGTTCAGAGATACGGAAGTTCTAATTAAAAGGGGTAAAGTTCTCTAACAGAACCTCTGAGAATCTTTAATCTTTTCAACTGACACCGTGCTAATAAACAGAAAGATGAAATTTGTTTCAGGAGGAGCTGAGTGAAAATCAGGATGAGAATGTGGGAGAGCACGGGAGGCTATAGAGGAGGGCCAGGGCCAGGGCCAGGGCTAGGGCCAGGGCCAGGGCCGAGGGTGCTGCGGCTGCAACGGGGGGTGGATACACTGCGCTTCCGCCTGGAAGATGGTCTCGTCGGGCTGGTTGGCGTGCTGCATGGCGATGGCGTGCGGGAACTCGGTCAGCATCCTCTGCTGGAAGGCCTCCAGCCTCTCGTAGTCATGCCCTCGACACACGAACTCCTTATTCTGGGCATGGAACAACAGCAGCAGAAATCAGAAACACGTAAGGGAGTGTGTTCATTACAGAGAGGTGCCCAAAACTGTGCCAATGGTGAGCGCTGACCACACGCTCACATTAGCACCCAATCACAGCCACGGCACATCCTGGGGCAGACTGAAAAGGAAGCCCAGACATTAAACCGCGGGACAAAGATCACGAACTTCACTCTGTTACTTCCTGAAAGGCTAGAGACATCTCTGCCCTCAGTGCACTCGCACGGGGTGCAGCAGTGTCCGATGCCCAGAGCGCCGCAGCACAAAAGCCAAGCCACCATTTCTTCTCACTGTCAGCGAGCACGTGTTCAAGATGAGTCTTAGAAGCTGGATGTCAAAGTCATGTACACAAATTCACTACTCAGAAGAAAAGGAACTACGTGCCACAACTACAACTGCATTTCCATGGAAATGCGTTTTTCCTAAAAGCCTGGGCTTGTCCACGGACTCGCGGGGCAAGGCAGGCCCAGACCGCCCAGGTCCCAGCTCTGGGAAGCTCCTAACCGCAGTGTGCCCCAGGCAGGATCGCTCAGCTGGCTGGAGCTGGGACTCGGGATCTTAGGGCCTTGGTACTGTTGGATGTATTCCTGCCCATGTTTTTACCATACAGTAAGTATCTGTGGGTCAGCAGTAAGAATGCTGAGGGGCATTACTACAGACGGCCAGAGAGCTGGGAAGATGGGCAGGTTTTCAAACAGTACCTTCATCACCTGGTTAGATACAAGCGAAGCCTACTTGATAGCTTAACGCCTGTGAAACTAGCTGTTGGGCAGACACTGTGAGGCGGCCTGCAGGGATTTTATTTAACCTGTACAGGCACGAGAGAGGGAGTCGCTCACCCTGACTCCATTTCATACTGGGGAATTGAGGCTCAAAGACTCTCAGCACTCAGTCTATGTGTATAAGATGCAAATCACAGCTTGGCACATTCGGGAAAAACTGCCAGGAGCAAAAAAGACCATAAAAAGTCATCAGAGCACATGTCTTAAAGGTCTGCAAGAAAAGAAGAAAACAGTCCATGGTGGTGGGGAGCTGTAAGGCTCAAGGGTTTTTCCAGCTCTTCCAGGTTCCAATCATTATATGAAAGGCCCAAAGGAACAACTCCGGACCCCAGTGACAGAGTTAGAAACAATTCTCTGCAGACAACTGGAAAAAACAGCACTGTTTACAGCTACCTCAGTTTCCACAAAGTCCCTAAAGAAATTACGATCTTCTGAAAATACATGTTAAGGTAGACTCTAAGAAAGCAGGGCTTTCAGAAATCTACAGAAAACTCTCCATTTAACACTTTCTAGATGAAAGTTTACCTTCTGACACAGAAGAACTGTATGCCATATGCTGCATTTAGAAAGTTTACCTCAAAGACAGTACATTTTCTTGACAGAATAAAAAACAATACATTTGCTTCTACATATCATAGTAGTCCTGCCAGGCATGGTGGCACACACCTGTAACCCCAGCATTCAGGAGGCTGAGACAGGAGGCGATCAGCCTGGGTTACAAAGTGAGTTCAAGGCCAGCCTGAAACACTGAGAGACCCTGTCTCAAAACAAAAACAATAAAAACATACACTCATGTCATAGCAGTCTTAAAATAAGTATCTGAATATCACAATAACCAAAATATGTTAAAATAATATTGACATATATAACAGCTTATACAATCAGAGGAGTTATCTACGCACATTCAATGGTATCAGGAAGCTATTTTGAAATAAATAATGGTGTTGGCTATATTTGGTTTTTCATAAAAAAGAGAAATAAAGTATTTCCTTCTATTAGTATTCTGTTTTTTAAGAATCACAGCTTTATTGAGATAAAATTCACCCTTTTAAAATGTGCATTCAAGCAAGGCATGGTGGCACACACCTGTACTCCCAGCTACTTGGGAGGCTGAGGCAGGAGGATCATAAGTATGACCCAGTCTGGACAACTTAGCAACTTAGTGAGACCCTGTTTCCAAATAAAAAAGGGGCTGGAAATATAGCTCGGCCTGAAAGCCCTGAAGTCAATCCCCAGAATTGCAAAACAAAACAAAACAAACCAAAAAAACAAAAAAGCAATTCAGTGGTTTTTAGAATATTCAGAGTTACTCAACCATCAACACAATTTCACAATCTCATAAAAAAACCTTATGTCCATTAGCAAAGGACTTCTTATTACTCTTCATTTCCTTTTGGTCCTGGCAACCCTCAAACTACTTCCTATTTCTATGGATTTAGTTGTTACAGAATTATACAACGAACCCTTCTGTGACTAGCTTCTTTCACTTAGCATAATATTTTCAAGGTCCATTTATCCTGTGGCACTTGCCTATACTTTATTCCTTTTTACTTCTGAATAACAGTCCATGATCTAGAGACAGTACTTTTTTATGCATCCATCAGTTAACTGATATTCAAGGTCTTTCTCCTTTTTTGGCAGAAATGAATGCTACCATGGGCACTCAGATACAGGTCTTTGTGTGGACGCATGTTTTCAGTTTTCTTTTGTAAATACCTAGGAGCAGATCTGTGAGGACACATTGGTCACCACTCTTTAAAGAACCCATATTCTATGAGGGTTAAAAAATATTTAGATCATATAATTGTGTCCATATATTAACTTGAGCTTTAAAAGTTATCTTTAAATTGGTCAAACAACAAAAGGAAGTTTTAAATGCTGATTGCTTTTTAAATGTAAAAAAAAAAAAAAAAAAATACCAGGTTAGAATCTAATTTCCTAGCAAAAGGTCAGGCCATAGGATTCCTGGCATGCAGTGCCCTTTAGAACCAACAGAGGGTGACCTGTCCCTTCCATTTTGAAGGCAGAGTCAAATACCTACAGAAAAGCATTTTTTCTAAGGTCTGATAATACAAAGATTGATTTATCTGAAATGACTTTTAAGCAAAATTTACTCTATTAGCCAATGGAATTTTCCAATTTGCTGCTCAGCTACTTTTGATTTTTAAACTTATACAATTAATTCATAGTAACTCTATATACTACTATAGATCACTAAGGTTCCTTACTATTTACTTGGTAGCCAAATTCAATGTAGACTGGGCTACATTATGGCTTTTTTTGTTTGTTTATTTTGTTTTTTGAGACTGGGTCTTGCTGTGTAGTTTAGGGTGGCCTTAAATTCACTATGAAGCCCATGCTGGCATTGAACTCATACTGATGCTCCTGCCTCAGCCTCCCAAGTGCTGGGATTACACACATGTGCTACCAGGCCCAGCTACATTATGGCTTTTTTGGGCCTGAAGCACTTTTGCTTTCATAGGCCCTTTTTTTTCCTAAAAATATTAAAAATTATATTGCATGACTGGTTTGGTATAGATGGACAACTCAGTTTAGTATTACCTAATGCATAATAGACAATATACATATATAAAGTTTTATTTGGTGGAACATGGGAAATGGAAAGAGTCGAGCATTTCATCATCTAGTAGAAAGGTCTAGAAATCTTCTTTTGAAGTAGTTTATACTAGCGATATACTGGATCTCTTTGTTGGGTGACATCTGCCTTTTAATAAAGCCAATAAAAAGACCAAACAACACTCTTGACAGAGTTCTGGCAACAGAGTTTCCTTATGATGTGAAGTTGACTGCTTTACACAGTCTGCAACCTCCAGCCTCTTGCAGTGCTCCCTTCCACCTATTTTTTTCTCTAGTGCTAATTCTATGGAAATTATAGACTGGCTAAAACAGTGAATATTACAGTATAGAAACTATAATTACCCAAAGTTTGTTTATGACATTAACTTAGGGATAGGTTGATATTTTGGGAAATTATTCAAAACAGCATGTAAGTTGAAGGTGGTGGCTCATTCCTGTGAGCTCAAGCCCAGCTGGGCAACTTAGTGAGACCTGGTCTCAAAATAAAAAATAAAAATGGGCAGGGGGTAGAGCTCAGTGGGAAGACCCTGGGTTCAATACACAGTATTAGAAAAAAAAAAGGTATTTACTAAGCAAAAAGTTAAAAAAGAATTCTTATGATGTTATAACCTATGTCATTATCATAAAACACCATTAGTATCTTAGTTTTCTTGATTGAGATATTTGTATTAGAAGGATGAAAGTAAATTATGTGAATACTACTTACTCTTAAGAAAAATGGAAATTTTTTCCCATAAAATCCAACTCTGAAGAACTCTGGCTCCAGACGCTGCTGGTCCATAATTTTGTCATACAATGAAGCTTCCATCATCTAGGAAAACACCAGACATGTTCTAAATAGTCTATCTTACTTTCAGCCCCCAAAACTGATGGAGGAAGATATTTCTTCTATAGAAGACAGAATGTCATTTTAATTCAGTTTGCAGATAAGAAGGTTGGATTCCCTTTTTTAGGTTTTAAGGCAAAAACCCCCCAGCAAACTTATTCTATACACATACACACAGAAAACATTTCAGTCTTTGTAAGCCACGTGTGCTGTCACCACTACCCAACTCTGCTGGGTCCACAGGCTGCAGTGTGCGGCCCCTGATTAAGGATCAAGTGTTATTACATGTCATCACCAGAGCATGTTCCTTTGGAAGAAAGGTTTAAAAATAATGAAGCAGAAATTAACATTTAAGAGAAGCGAAACCTTCTTGCGGAAGACTCGCTGTAGATGTATTCACCTCTCCCTCACACGTGTTAATTCAGGGCTTTAGCAGGTGTGACCTTGCTCAGGTTGGACAGGGATAAACGGAAATACCAAACCCACGGAGACTCATAGTGCAAAGTGCTGTCTGAGCTGAAAGCTCTTAAGTGTGTCTTTGACAATGTTCAGTGCGAAGCCTATAAAGCTTATAGTTTCCCTTTCATGATATTATCATCCCCCCAGGGTGTCCAGAGAAAGACTAATATTACACTTGAAGAGGCTCCCCATCTCTGGTAACAGCACCCCAAAGAACAGTTGGTATGAAGTGTTATGCTTTGGGTTTATAAAAATCTAAGTGGCTATGGTACCCAAGGGCTCTCACGGGTAAACACTATAGCCTCACTTCTGTTCCAGGGACAGGATGCCAAGAGAAGGACGGCAGTTTTTTTTATGTAGAAAACTGCAGTGGCTGCCAGCGTCAGCATGATGAACCGGGGTTAAAACAAGATTTTTCTCTTTGATTTTCAGGCTGGAAGAAATATCAATGAGATGCTAACATGAAGTACTATGCTAAAAGTAAAGGCCCACTTCCTGCTAAGTGAACGTGTTACCTGCTATGCTATAAGGGGTCTTGTAAGCTGTTAAAAGTTCATGCTATCATCTCTTACATGGCTACCTCAAAATTAAAAGGAGACATAACAATAATCTTTTTGTAATGTATGAGAGCTGATGATCCTATTTTCGAAATCCTGAGGAACTCTGCATGCATCAGGACCTCATGTCTTACAACATGACGCAAAATGTTCACGATGCCTAAGGACAATGATGTGGAGGACATGGACTTGTTTGAATCTTACAGCAAAGAAGACAAAAACGGTTAGCTCAGGAAAATAGAATATTATTCTTGAGCTTTTGGGGACTAAAACTTTGATTTAGCTTTAGCAAAAGCTATTTCTAAAAGCTAAAATTTGGACCTAATTTATGTTACAGTGAATGGGCCAGCTAGTCAGCTTTGCAGATTATGGTCCTAAAAATGGCATTTGTTACAGGGATTTGTGTGTAATTGGGAAGCTCTTCAAACACTGCGGAGATTTTCTACAATAAATTTAAGACATTAATCCTGGATTAGTTTGTGTACTTCTGATAGGATGTTTTAGAAATCAAAAGCATTACATAGATCAGTTTGCAATTTCTCTGTATAAATAGCTGAGCATGCTTCAGAGAAAACACTTATCTTTAAAAAGGTGTCTGTAACGCATATCGAGATGATCACGAAATTGATTTCTGAGGACTATACTGGAATATTAATCAAAAAAGACGCACGCAGGGGCCTTACCCTCATCTTGCTCAGGTTTCGGTAGTCGTAATAACTCTCATACTGCTCTGCAATCTTCCGGCACAAGATGATCCCGTTCTCCCAACACTGTGGACACAGCAATGATGCAAATGTAACCATCCGCAGCAGTTACTCACTTCCACCCAAAGGCCAGAGGGAGAGAACACAACTGCTTTCAAGTCATCGAGTCTTTTATTTTGGTGAAACTCGGATGGAATGCAGGGCTTTAGCTACATCTCTGCCCTTTTTTTATATTACTCTGAGACACAGTCTCTCAAAGTAGCTAAGTTGCCAGGTTGTGCTCAAACTCGAGATTCTTCCTGCCTTAGCCCCCTAAAATGTTGTTATACGTGTGTGCCGCAGTCCAGCTTATTCTTTAGCCTTTATAACATACCCTGAATAATGTCACTGCAATTTTAAGCATGAAAATACCATGTGATTAATATGTAAATTGAAAATCTTCAGAAAATTGGAAATGACAACCCACCACAAGACTCATTAATGTCTGGTGCAGAAACGATATTTTCTGGTATTGTTTGAGAATCATCATCTTGAAATAACTGGAATCCTGCACTAAGTAGTGTATGCGCACAAGTCCTTAGTGCTGAGGTGGCAATCATTATGGACCCCAAGGCCCAATTATCCATGGCTGGTACCCTGATCTCCCTGCTTGGCTGACTTGCACTTGCAAACTGTGAAGGTCAAACCCAGCTGGTTACTTCCAAAATGAATGCAAAATTCTTTGATCTCATATAAGTATCAACAGACTTCTTTTGCAAAGGGCCAGGCAGTCAGCAGATTTGGCTTTGAGGATGATACTGTCTTTTTCATAACTATTCATCTGTTACAGGCTGAACGTAGCTGTAGACATGAATATGACTGTGTTGCAATGAGAATTTATGGGCACACATGTAAATTTCATGTAACCTTCACATGCCATGAAATACTATCAACCTTTTGATTGATGTCAACCAGTTAACAACAAAAGCTATTTGTGGCTTGTAGGTTACACAGAAAGAGATGGTGAGGCATGGGACCTGTTGATCAGTTTCCAATCCCTGATTTAACACAAATCCCTGGGGATGAGAAGTTTACTATAGGAAGTCAGAGCTGCTTGTCTTATGGGCAGAAATTTTACAGCAGGAAGGCACAAAGACATTTTCCTTTCTTATTAACATAAATGCTATGTTAGTGGATAGATAAATAATAAAGGAGGATATGAAAGAAGCAATTTCCTTGCATCACATTTTTAAGCGCACCCAATTATGTTTTGTAAAAAATGACAGCCAATGCTAGTATGATAATTTTCTGTTTAACCTTTACAATTTGGAAGAGATACGTAAATCTAAGATGCATCAACAGAGCTTACAGGGTTCAAATGAAACAAATGATGGGTCAGATTCAGAACTGTTTTAAAAAGAGAACTGCAGGTGTGGGAGCAGGACAGGAAATGATGTGGATGGTGCATGAAACTGAATTTCATGGAGGTCATGGAGGCTTTTAAAGCCCTGTTCCAGATGAACACTCCGGCTGGGGCTGGACCTCCTGTCTCATGATATGACAAAAAATATTCACAATGCTGAAGAATAAGGACGTAGAGGACAGGAACTTGTTTGACTCTTACAGCAAAGGAAACAGAACAGTCCGCTTAGGAAAATACAACATTAAACTTCTTAAGCTTTGGGGGAATGAATGAAGGGCTGCCCCATGCTTCTTTAACACATCCTGTTTCCTTTATTTTATCTTTAAAAAAGTGGGATGGTGCAAAATGTGTGCCAGTTTGGGGAACAGATGAAGAGTGATCACGGTTTCTCAGAGAATAAAACAGCTGATTGCTATGGTCTGAATGTTTGTGTTTTCCCCAAATTCCTATGTTGAAATCCTAATTCCCAAGGCTGTATTACGTGATAAGGTCACAAAGGTGTAGCTGAGTGGCATTAATATCCTTGTAAGAGAGGCTCTAGAGAGTGAGGCAGCACCTTGCACCACGCAAGGACTCGGGGAGTAGGTGCCGGCTATGAGGATGCAGGCCCTCACTGGACATCGAACCCGCTGAGGTCCTGACTGCAGATTTCTCAGTCTCCAGAAGTGTAACATATTTCTTTTTTATTTGCAAGCTACTTGGTCAATGTATTCTGATACAGCAGCCAGAATGGACTAGGCCTAGCTGCAAAACCCTGAAGATCAGTGCTTATGAAAGTGTAAAGCAAAGTTCACATGTATGAGAAGCTCCTGCAGTCCTTGTGCAAAATCACAGGCCCCGCAGCCCCATCTCACACCACTTTCATCAGAATGTCTAGGGCCAGGGCCTGGGACTCTGCATTTTAACCAGAGCTTGGTTGTTTCTCATGCAGGTTACAGTGGGAGGGCCCTTTCCTGGGGAGGTCGGCATCAGTACACCAGAAACAAAAGGAGAAGGGACACCAAGGATGTCACCTCAGGAGAGCCCACAGGTGGGGCAGGGGCACTTACTTTGCCTCTGTCGAAGTTCTGGATGATGGTGAGGTGCAGGTGCTCCTTGCGCTGCCATTCAGTTTGCATGGGGTAGGTCAGGAACTCCCTGAGCGGCCGATCAGACCACTCGAGCAGCTCGTCATACAGCAGGAGAGTGTAGGCAGCTTCTGCAAGCCGAGGGGGGACAGGGGTTGACATGAGACCCCAAGCCACTCCTCTTCAGTGGGGCTGAACTCAGCCCAAATAGGGAAACTACTGTTTTCTGAATTTCACTGCACAGCAGAAAAATGTCCAGAATGTATGCAGTTGCGGGTTAACCAATGGTGACCTCCCCTGGGTGGTGCTGTGATCAGAGACTGGTGTTTACCGCATTTCTGTCAGCTTGATTCAACACTAGTGATCCATGCATGACTGTCTCATCGGGGGCTTTTTATTAATTTTATTAGTAAAAAGACCAAGAAAAGTGATTAGATCTACTTTTATCACTGGTAATACAAGTTGTCTGGCAGCAGGAGACGCAGATCATGCCCCGTCGTGAACATGTTAACCTGTTAGTTCCTAGTAGATTCCCCCACCTGGTGTCAGCATACCATGGGCAAAATCAACCGATTCAAAAGACAGTTTGCTGTAGCTGGTTCGAAAATGTACAGCAGGGTGTACCTTTGTTTGCTACGACAATTCATGAGTAAATCTCTTGGGGACTGAGGTCTTCAAACTGACATGCTTAGAAACAAGTGAAGAAACAATGGCGCTTAAATTTTTCTGGATCAAGAATAGGAACTGAAATTCACTGTCATTGATGAAGGACTGTAATAATTTTTTCCTCTAACATTTATTACCCAACCCATTTTCTAAATTGAATAAAATCGATAAACCTTCATGTTATTAACCCACTACCCCATACTTGCCTCAAAAGACACATTGGTAGCTTTTAACAAAGTATCAACACAGGGCAAATATTTTTCTTCTTTTATTTGCTGTAACTAAGATAAAGTTCTAACATAACCTGTTACGTTTCACTATGATTTGGTCCTCTCCACGTATAGATAGGATAGAATAGCATAATCAGGATAGAGAATAACAATAAGAAAGGCTATAATTCTTACAGCTTTGCTTTTGTCTCTGAAGCAGAGACAGGCTCTGGCCATTGTTTCTTCATTGAGGTTTGGTGAGTTCGAACAATATCCTGGTTGCAATTTTTTGTTTTTCTGTTTGCAACAGTCCTTTAACCCCCACTCCTGGCCCCTTTAGTCTGCACACTGTTACCACTATGTTCTCCCTGTAGGGTAAATGATCACGTTCTCCCCTGATTAATCCTCGTGGATGACTTTTAGGAGCTGAAACAATAAACTGAGGCTTCCCAGGAGAGAAGGCTGTTAGGACTTGGTCATTACCAACCTCTCCTCTCCACTGTCCCTCCGTGGACAAGAAGGAACCAGTGCTGGGTTCAAGAAGCCTCAACAGCTGCTGGGTCTCTGGCTCTCACAGCTGGAGTCCCAGAACCCCATAATCAGCCTTTGAATAATGAAGGAAGATGCCTCCCAATCCAGGGGCTGCTGGCACAGAGAAGCTGCCTGCAGGGACAGGGACAACTTCCTTTCCACGAGTACCTGCCAAACACCTCCTTGTGGCAACTGCGCGTGAGATGGACGGAGAGGGCATCCCACTACTGGGCATCAGTACACTGTTGGGTGCAGACACAGCCACAGTACCATCCTGCTGGCTGCCGTGGAAGACTGCTCTGACTGCACGGAATAATGCCCAGGTCACGAGAGCCGGGCTGCATTCTCAATCTCTGAGATCCCCTGGGTTCCTGATACTTAACTCCTTATGTACCAGGTGCTGCTTTGTTCCCTCATCTACACCCTTTGCTCCTGTCATTGGAACACACTGAACACACACTGATCAACAGACTATGCTGAACACACTTATCGGTCCCCACCACCTGTTCCCTCAAGCCTTCCCCTTGGCTCCTGAATGGCTCTGACTTTCTCATAATGACCTAGGCCAGGAGTTACCTTCTTTGTGTTTCATATTTCTTTGATGTCTCTCCTAACATTTGCACACTCGGAAAACACCCTGGAGACTGCATGATAATTTCACAGGATTAAGAGGACTCTCAGCAGCCAGGAGGGAGTGACTTAAAGGACAAGGAAGGTCAAATTCACAGGGATAGAGAGTAGAGTGGTGGTGCTGGGGGCAGGATGAGTGGGGAGTTAGTGTGTAACGGGCACAGCGTTTCAGTTTGGGAAGATAAGAAATGTTGTGGAGGTAGATGGTGGCGATGGTTGTACAACACGAATGCACCAAATGCCACTGAACTGTAAATTTGAAAATGGTTAAGACAGTGAATTAGATGTCATGCATGTTTTACCACATGCATGGTAATGAGGGTTTCCAGTCCCTGTGCTGCTTTGACAATCCCACTTGTCCTTGGGAAGTCTGGGGCTGGTGGGAAGGTCAGATAGGGTTGAGCTCTGTCAGAGAAAGCCTGGAAAGTAAGGAAGCACTGGGGGGGGGG